>JAVTVY010037242.1:0-164030 GCA_036873755.1 Hanleya hanleyi | reverse complement strand
ATTTTTCACAAAAATGAAATTTATAGTTCATCAAAATGTGCTCCTATTTATACGGAGGATTTTCTCTTGTAACAAAAATATGACCACATTTTGATGAACTATAAATTTCATTTTTATGCAACTGACTATCATAATCTTTCCCAGGTTGATCAACACTTTGATCGGAAGCGCTGGCCGACGACACCGTTTTGTGTGTTTTTGTGTGTGTGTGCGGGGGGGGTATTTTCTGGGTTAGACTGCCACGCCCAAAACTTATCGTCGAGCAAAGAGGCATAATGTGTTTTAACTATAGGCTTAGGTATCTGCGAAGAACACCTTCAAAATTATTAAGGTGGGAAAGCGTGATCAAGGCGGATCAGCGTGAAAATAGTGTTTAGATCTTCGCCATTTTACGTCACTGCGAAACTGAGTTCAAAATAATATTATACGTGTAAAGAAAATTTGGCACGAAATAACATCATAATAAATAATAATAATTGGCATGGTGCCAACAATTCACAAGCAGAAATATTCGGGCATAATTGGCTACATGTTCATATGGCCGTACAATATTGGCCAATGATAAAACTCGTCATTTATTAAGTTTCGAAGATTATTACAATTAAGGTTATTAAATAGGCACATTCCATTTTATATATTCCTAACTTCGACAAGCATATTGGATCCCATTTTTTATATGGTGTTAAATTTCGGGTGAGTCCCTTGAATGAGAATTTTTTTTAGAAATATTTAACAAAGAAATGCAATAACATTTTAACGTTTAAACAGTGAAAGTGTGAAATTAGACTTGAAAATTGTAAATTGAAAATTACTTTCACCCTGCTCTGCACAACAAGGCTATTCAGGAATCTTAAAATATTTACCCGAACTCAACGCCTGTTTTATCCTTTGCAATGGAATTGTTCACAGCATGTGCACATCTAGTCTTCTCCAGCGATGATGAGAAAGGTCTGAATTCATGAAGAGATAAAAATATCTAATGGCACCTCCGACAATACCGTGGACTCATTGAGCAATAGGTCATGAATATAATTCATTTACTTTCATGTAAGCCTATTAGCTTTTATCTTGTAATTTGCATTTAATCGTTGATAGCATGATATCACGGAATTTGAGAGATTCTATCTTCTTTTCTCGAAACCATATCTTATTTTGTCTTCCTGTACTTGTTTCGATTTCCTTCTATATTGATATTTTCTGTCCTAGTTCCTGTACGATATAACAATCTCTCTCCTGGAGTTGCTGTAAAACAACTATGACCGCACATTTTAGGTACGATTCCCAAGTCAACAATCTATACATTAGGCGCCTAGTATACTTTTTTATACTAACCAGTTGATACTAGATCAAACGTCTTCATTCTGAATGTCTATATCAAACTATGGATATCAGATACTGATGCCAAATCAGTTTAGAAAGGAATCGCTGCAATGAATAACCCGGTGATAGGTGAGATTTTATTATCAAAGAATTCGTATCTTTAAACGCCATTGTGTAAGTATGAACATTCACTGTGTCGCGTGACGGAGAAACTCATCAATTAACAGTGGAGCTGAGCGTAAATAATTCGACAATACACTCTTAAGATGAAAGTGTTGTATTTAACATTATAAATGTCCGAGGAATGACAACATTATATAAACTGTTATATTTATAACACTCTCAGAATGTGTTGAAATAAGTGTTCTATCCAATATTATAGTGTTGTATCAGGAGCAATACAACACTTTACAATGCTGAATTTAACACATGAGTAGTATATAAAAGACGAATTCGTTCTTTGGCTCCTCACTGCGCATGCGCAGAAAAAAACGGGCAGCGGAGAGGTCTGTCTGCGCAGGTGTTCTGCGCAAGTGGTTGCCATGGTGACGTTACTTCCGGTTTCTATGAGGCATGTATTCCTCCGCGGTGATGCGATCAGGCAGTGATGCGGTCACAAAAGCCTTCGCGGAGAGAAAGTAAACTCAAATACGCGGGGAACCGGGGGAAGTTCTCCAGGACGCTAGTCGACCGATTGGGTCGAGTGAGGTGTCCCGCTCCTCCAGTGCAAACCAGCCATGGGTGGGTGCATGTAAAATTAGGATTTGTCCCCGAAAATATAAAAAACGAAACACGGACTTTACGCCTACAATAGGGGAAAACTCCTATCAACCCTATCCAAAATGGCTAATATCGGCCCCCGGGCTTATCGGGGTTTGCCTATCAAATTATGGGTGGGGGTATGTAAAAGTTTCTCCAGAAAAAAATATAAAAAGCGGAACACGGACTTTACCCCTACAATAGGGGCCTGTATCATACAATATAGCCCCTAGCGTTCCGATGGTGTCGTATGAGGTCTTATTTTGAAGGTCTCGTAGAGGAGGACTCGACTGTCCGTCTGCAAAATTCTACGCATGCGCAGTCTGGCCGTCGTATAGAAAGCAGGCATTTCGGGGGTGCGTGTGGGTGTGTTTGGGGTAGAGACGGACCACTATTGGTCCGGATGAGTCGTGGGAAGTGTCATTTTGTAGCTCTCGGGGTGTAGACCCGATTTGAGGGATGTCCACGTCATCTGTGACGTCATTGGTGACGTCATCAGTACGAGTTTTAGCCAAAGTGGGCATTTTAAGGGTGTGAAGGAAGGCATTTGGGGTAGAGATGGACCATCCTTGGTCCGAGTGCATCGTGTGGAGTACCATCTTGTAGTACCCGTGGTGCAGACCACGATTTGAGGGATGTTTACGTCATCTATGACGTCATTGATGACGTCATCAGTACGAGTGATAGCGAAAGTGGGCATTTTGGGGCAGTGAAGGAAAGTATTTGGTGTTGAGATGGACCATTCTTGGCCGGAATGCGTCGTGTGGGGTGTTATTTTGTAGTTCTCGGGGTGTAGACCCCGATTTGAGGGATGTCCACAGCATCTGTGACGTCATCGGTAACGTCATCAGTACGAGTAGTAGCCATTTTGGGGAAGTGAAGGAAGGTATTTGGTGTAGTGATGGACCACTATTGGTCCGAATGCGTTGTGTGGGGTATCATCTTGTAGTTCCCGTGGTGGAGACCACGACTGGAGGGATGTCCACAACATCTGTGATGTCATTGGTGAAGGATTAGTAGTATAAAAGCGCATTTCGCACCCTATTGACCTAGCGGCGCAATGCGCAATGAGTGTATGCGAGCGTGTGTGTGAGTGAGGGAACGAGTGAGTGTGAGTAAGTGAGTGAGTGAGTGAGTGCGTGAGTGAGTGAGTGAGTGAGGCGTGCACAACGTTCGTGAGGCGTTCCCAACGCCCTTCTTAACGCATCGACGCACTAACGACGGTGTACTGTGGTTTTACATCCGGGTTCTCATCTTCCATGTTTACTCTCACGTGACCGGAACCGGAAATTGTCACAAGACAGATGGCGTCCCCTGTCGGAAGTAGTAGGTCAATATCGGGGCGCCACCTGTCTTGTGACAACTTCCGGTTCCGGTCACGTGACAGTAAACATGGAAAACCCCGGATGTATAACCCACGGTACCAGGATGGAAGATGAAGGAACGGCGAAAAACCCACTGGCCAACTGCGCATGCGCAGATTGGCGCGACTTCCAAAAAAAACAAGCCAGTCTGACCCACGAGAGCTTCACACTGATACCCCACACGGTCCATTTGACCACGGATGGTCCCTCAATTACTCAACAAACCTCCACGAATCCCGAAAATGCCTGCTTTCTATACTTCGGCCAGACTGCGCATGCGCAAAATAATGAAAACGGACGATACATTAGTCCAGTCGAATCTCACTCGCTCACTCACTACTCACTCACTCACTCACTCACTCACTCACTCACTCACTCACTCACTCACTCACACTCTCTCACTCACTCACTCACTCACTCACTTACACACACGCGCGCATACACTTATTGCGCATTGCACCGCAAGGTTAATATGGCTCGAAATGCGCGTTTATACTACTAATCCTTCACCAATAACGTCACAGATGCAGTGGACATCCCTCAAATCGTGGTCTCCACCACGCGAACTACAAGATGACACCCCATACGACACATTCGGACCAATAGTGGTCCATCTCTACACCAAGTACCTTCCTTCACTGCCCCAAAATGGCCACTTTCGCTACTATTCGTACCGATGATGTCACCGATGACGTCACAGATGCTGTGGTATCACTCAAAGCGGGGTCTACACCCCGAGGGCTACAAAATGACACCCCACACGACGCATTCGGACCAAGGATGGTCCATCTCTACACCAAGAACCTTTCTTCACTGCCCCAAAATGCCCACTTTCGCTATTACTCGTACTGATTACGTCATCAATGACGTCAAAGATGGCGTGAACATCCCTGAAATCGTGGTCTGCACCACAAGAACTACAAGATGACACCCCACACGACACCTTCGGACGAAGGATGGTCCATCTCTACCCCAAATACCTTCCTTGACACCCTCAAAATGTCCACTTTGGGTACTACTCGCACTGTTGACGTCACCAATGACGTCCCATATGACGTGTTCATCCCTCTAATCGTGGTCTGCATCACGAGAACTACAAAATGACACCTCCCACGACCCATTCGGACCAATAGTGGTCCATCTCTACCCCAAACACACCCCCACGCACCCCCTAAAATGCTTGCTTTCTATATTACCGCCAGACGGCGCATGCACCTAATAATGAGAACGATACAGCCGGGTGTTCCTCCACGGGAGCTTCAAAATAAGACCTTATACGACACCATAGGACCTATAGCGGCTCACCTAGACCCCAAAATATCAACCCAGTATGAACCTATGCACTGAGCCAGTAGGCCTATCGGCCTAAATACAGACCTACCCGGTACCTGAACTTTTCAAAAAAAATTATACCGCTTAACTTCGAGACCCCTCCCATCGTGTTCTACATGGTGAGACGTGAAAAACAACACAAAACAACCCATATCACAATGAACATGTGCGAATTTCCCAGTGTGGACCTATCCCCCATCGTCAGTGTGGGCCTATGGGCCTATCCAGACTTCGGTGAACTTTTCAAAAAAATTCATCGCTTAGCTCCGGGACCCCTGCCATCGTGTCCTACATGGTGAAACGTGAAAAACAAGACCAAACAACCCATATCGCAACGAAGATGTGTGAATATCCCAGTATGGACCTATCCCCCGTAGCCAGTATGGGCCTGTGTGCCTATACAGACCCCCGTGAACTTTTCAAAAAATTTCAGCGTTTAGATTCGAGACCCCTCCCATCGTGTTCTATGTGGTGAGACGTGAAAAACAAGATCAAACAACCCATACCGCAATGAATGTGGGAATTTCTCAGTATGGACCTATCCCCCAGAGCCAGTATGGGCCTATGGGCCTATCCAGACCTCCGTGAACTTAAAAAAAAATCACAGCTTAGCTCCGGTACCCTTCCCATCGACCAAACAACCCATAGTAAAATTCACCAAAAAATGACCCCCCCATATAGGCATTTTCCCGTGTGTTGTATAATACTGGCCGCTATTGTAGGGGTAAAGTCCGTGTTCCGCTTTTTATATTATTCTCTGGAGAAACTTTTACATACACCCACACATAACTTGATAGGCAGACCCTGATAAGCCCGGGGACCGATATTAGCTCTTTTGGATTGGGTTGATAGGAGTTTTCCCCTATTGTAGGGGTAAAGTTCGTGTTCCGTTTTTTATATTGTCGGGGACAAATCCTAATTTTACATGCACCCACCCATGGCTGGATGGCCTTGGAGGAGTGGGACACCTCACTCGACCCATTCGGTCCACGGCTCCCCGCGTATTTGGGTCTACTTTCTCTCCGCGGAGGCTTTTTTGACAGTATCACCGTCAGACCACATCACCGCGGAGGAATACATGCCCATGTCACCATGGCAACCACTTGCGCAGAACACCTGCGCAGACAGACCTCCCCGCTCCCCGTTTTTTGTTTTCTGCGCATGCGCAGTGAGGAGCCAAAGGCCGAATCCGTCTTTTATATACTACTCACATGTGAAATGTTGTATTGCTCCAGCACTATACAGCACTATAATGTTGGATATAACACTTTTATTCAACACTTCTCAGAGTGTTACAAATATAACACGTTAGATAATGTTATCATCCCTCGGACATTTATGCTGTTAAATACAACACTTTTATTTTAAGAATGTACCTGTATACGTTTGGAAACGCCTTTTGAGACTGATTTATTGAGATTGGTATTGAATTCTTCGTCGGATTGTGAATGTTTGAGCGTCGTGTCGACCTCATATCATCACTTCCGGTCAGGGTTTGGTATTTCTCAAAGTTGACACATGACTATCTTAAACGTCTGATGACCTCGATGGAATAAAAGTAACCCCGATTAAACCGCGCCTATATAGAGTTTAACTGAGGCGAAGATGTTAGATCTTCGTAGTGTTCATATGAAGCCACAATGAAAGTGTGACTGAGATACAACATTCATGATCTACCTCCCCACTGCGCATGCTCCGTTTCACAGGCTCACTCCACTTATGTCTCTCACCCTAGTAGATGAAGTCGACTTTTACGACGTGGCTATGACGTTTTCATACGAATACATCCTCACTCTTGTACCGCGAGACTCCCTACTATACGAAAAGAGGCTCTAGTGGAAGTGGTAGCCATCCCCCAAATTCTGGGGAATTAGAAGGCGCGTATGATTATTCCTACGAAGTAGGCTACAGATCGCAAATTGTCCGGTAATGAGTGAGTCAGTCAGTCAGTCAGTCCATCCGAATCCTTTCGTCGGCAAAATAAGGAGAACCGTTGACATTAGAACCTTGATTTTTGGCATGAACGTGCATTAGGGCATTGTTACCAGCAAGTTCTGATCTGAAATAATTCTGATTAAAATTAGATTTATAATTAACACTTCAGTATATTGTTATAGATACATACCATCCATGTGGCCTTTAACAGTATCATGTTCCTTTTATGACCATGAAGCCCGGGGACCTCCTTATCAGTGGATTTAAAAGTCATTAAGGCTTGTCCTTGGAACAAACACAGAGAGCGGCTCCATCCGAGCCTTGTGGTTTTTAACAGTGATTTATATCCAGGCCCACTGAGATAAGGCTGGTTTCTATTCGTGCTGCTTATCACATCAAATTACAGTGGTCGGTGTCCTGTATAGCAGATACTATAGTATATTATTGCATGCCTGTCAACTACCCTGGAACATTTCCTAGCTTAGACATTAAACAGCCCGCTAAACTTGCCATCAAATGTGATAAGGCTGGGAGTACAAGAATGTGCGGTGTATTTTCTGTTGACTGTGTAGGCTGTACAGTCTGAATGAAGACAGCCTAGCAGAATTAGTTAAAGCTATGTGGTTTAACGTTTATCAATGAAGAAAATCACCGATCAACCGCCATAGAATATAATGTGAAACAAGAAAACCGGAATAGTACATTCATCAGATTGCCGATGCCCAAAATGTGTTGTCTCATATATCTAGATAACAACGTGATGTAGAGACGCTATTTATTCGTCTTTGTACCGGTTATGCTCAGGAGAATGACATAGAATCATTATTATCTTGTGCATAGAAGGTGTTGGTCTCGAGTTGAATTACCGTAAACTACATAAATGCTACCTTTCTACTATAATACTATATATAAAAATTTGTTGTATTGTTGGGAAAATAATGTGATTCAAAAAGTTGTTTTGATCCTGTACAAGGGCACTGAAAACCATTAAAGAGATGTAAATGTATTTTCACACGTAAAGCTTGAAATCTACTGAACCTATATTATTCAATCTGTTTCCTTTAATTAAAAAATTGTAAAATTAAATCGGCGAGTGTTATTTATTTTGGAATGAAGGCGCATTAGGAGACTGTTACCAACAAGTTCTGAGCTGACCTACTTTTGATGAAAATTTCTGGTGATTTTTGATGAAAATCACTGGCGATTCTGACTTGGGCGGTGCCCATCTTAATATAGGCAGGATTTCAACTGGGGGTGGGGATTTCCAAGAGTTCAGTTCGCGTTCGAGTCCTAATGCCTACTGTACTTCGTAGGTCCTGTGACGTTAGTCACACTGCCATGTTTTATTCCTACGAAGTAGGCTACCATTTGCAAATTGTCCGGTAATGAGTGAGTGAGTCCATCCGAATCCTTTCGTCGGCAAAATAAGGAGAACCATTGAAATTGGAACTTTGATTTTTGGCATGAACGTGCATTAGGGCATTGTTACCATCAAGTTCTGATCTGACCGAATTCTGATGAAAATTTGATTTATAATTATTTTATTATTATTTATTGATGGCTCAGCGAGTGCACCGTCATGCCCATCGGGAACCCTTGGCTGTATGTTTCACTGTGACTTTTGAAGGTTCCCTGATACGGCATATCACGTTGGACCGGTTCTCGTAAAATCACCGAAGTTAAGCGACTTTGGGCCCGATCAAGACTTGGATGGGTGACCTTCTGTTGTACTGCTGTGCTGATAAGAGTCCATGGTAATATGAACTGAGGGCGATAATAGTTTCTACGCTAATGACTCACCAGCGGTGACATCTGGGAAAGTTAATAGTACCCACCCACTGTCAGTTAGAGACATCATGCTATTTAAGTTCTCTCACGGTAGCACATAGGGCCCCAAGTCATCTCTCGAGTACACACTTAAATCATATCAAACCCTACTTCGTAGGTCCTGTGACGTTAGTCACACTACCATGTTTTCTGGATTAAAATGAATAGATATTTGGCTAACTTCCTCCATTGTTGTTTATATTTAATACGGTTAATCTAACTTCCCTTCCCGCTATTAATTTTGCAAATTCCTATTGATAAGACCATGCTTTATGGTCATGAGAATATAAGGAGATGAAATTGCGTCCATATGTAACGTAACTGCACCGTTCAAGTGTTTCAGGTTTTGAATTGAATGTTGACTGTTAATAAAGCCGGGAAAAGTTCCCTGTAGCGATGATGTAAGAGGGAGCCTCGCTGCAAAAATAGTGACATACCCCTACACACACCGCGTTATTTTGATCCGACCGAATAACTCCTTCAGTTTTGCACATGAGCGAACTACGTTTTATATGCTCATATATAAACGGCGAAAATAATCTCAATATCATTCTCCTTAACGCTAGGACAACACAGGTATAATACAGAATGGAAAAGTAATCTGACCGCTTCACAAACATCGCTTTTACTATATATGATGTCAGTTCCGGCGGTGTACTGCTCGGGCGGGAATCCTGTCGGAAAATCTGACTGGTGGCTGGGGCATTATTATGCCCCAGTGAGGTGACTGGATAGGCACATCATCATGTCTTGTCGGTATCATTGAACACTGTTGACTGCTTCTCTCCAGCATGTCTTGTCGGTATCATTGAACACTGTTGACTGCTTCTCTCCAACATGTCTTGTCGGTATCATTGAACACTGTTGACTGCTTCTCTCTAGCATGTCTTGTCGGTATCATTGAACACTGTTGACTGCTTCTCTCCAGGATGTCTTGTCGGTATCATTGAACATTGTTGACTGCTTCTCTCCAGCATGTCTTTTCGGTATCATTGAACACTGTTGACTGCTTCTCTCCAGCATGTCTTGTCGGTATCATTGACCACTGTTGACTGCTTCTCTCCAGCATGTCTTTTCGCTATCATTGATCACTGCTGACTGCTTCTCTTCAACATGTCTTGTCGGTATCATTGAACACGGTTGACTGCTTCTCTCCAACATGTCTTGTCGGTATCATTGAACACTGTTGACTGCTTCTCTCCAACATGTCTTGTCGGTATCATTGAACACTGTTGACTGCTTCTCTCTAGCATGTCTTCTCGGTATCATTGAACACTGTTGACTGCTTCTCTCCAGCATGTCTTGTCGGTATCATTGAACACTGTTGACTGCTTCTCTCCAGCATGTCTTCTCGGTATCATTGAACACTGTTGACTGCTTCTCTCCAGCATGTCTTGTCGGTATCTTTGAACACTGCTAACTGCTTCTCTCCAGCAAGATATTACAAACCATCACAGTGATCATCTATGGTTCTAGAGAAGTTTTCACAAAAATACTTCGCATATTGGCCTGTGAGATAATATGACCTCTTGTGAGTACGTCGGCATTTTTCTCCATCACATTTTTTTTATTTTGCGTTTCCTGGTTATCTGTTTTTGTTGATATTTTCCTGGCCGACGCTTCGTCCCCGAGGCTTGCCCGAAACATTAAAACCTGGTGCTCTGTGATTTGCTGAGATTATTTTGAGCTTAGTTGCATACAGTAACTTTCCGTGCAGAGGAGTATTTGAAATCAAAAATGGCGGACATGATGGTTTTGCTGAAAAGTTGCATTGTCGTAACTTTACTTCAATTCTTTTGCCTTCTTCATTCGCAGAAATCATTCTCCCAAAATTAGTTTGTTTCACGTCAGATCACCAAATCGCCGAAACAGATAACCGAGTAGATCTTTTGAGAGAAATTTGAGAGAATAATCTCGATCCTGCTTTTGTGAACAGAAAGCAGATTCGTGTGAACATCGATGATCTCTTTGTCCCTGTCTCGACTGAGAGTGTTTAGTGCCGTGATTAGTGTAGTACCTTGAAAGGGGCATCTATGAATATGCTGAAAAAAAACATCACTTGAATAAATAAAATATTATATTGCACTCATTAATGCCTCTATTTCAAGGTTGGGAATTACAGCGAAGTTCATGTTACATTTTCGGCAAAAAGAGCAAGATATCGTGCAAACTTGTCCGAGTATATTAGAAATACAGTAAGATGGACTCACTTCGCCACGATTTACATATATTTCTTGTGCATGTGAGTTTCTTAACTAAAGTTCAGGTATTTGAAGCACTTGAGGTATGCTGTTCACAAGATTAAAGCTTCTGAAAAATTGCTCGTTTATTTGATGAGAAAGATCCTCGTTATAGGCGTGACAAAGTTTCCTGCAATTCCGGATATAGACGATACTTGGCATCAGACCGAAGTTAATCACTTCCGGGTCGGAGCCCTCGATCTACTTTGTTTAGAAATTTGAAAGCAGATCTTTGTGGATTTTATTAGCTGTGATTTTTCAACTGACATTTCAAATTGCAGATGAGGCTTCAGACTGTACATCCTGGTGTTGATTTGGGCCACTTTGGGAAAAGCATGGTGGATGGAGACATGATCACTTAGGGATGAGAAGGCTTCCTGTTTATAAATTGGATGATATTCGGTAACACAGGTTAGCTGTCAATGGCGGGAATTTGAAATTTCCATGGTCAATTCCTGTCAAGACTTTCACAGTTAATGTTCCACAAGGTGAATATAGTGGATTTATTCATCGAGAGTTTTCTGAATTTGTTATAATTTTTTATGCTAATACATAACAAGTAACAACATTATTAGTGGACTGATGCCTGTCACATTAGATTTTCACATTTGACCAGAGAACTTCAAATCGTCATTGTGGCTATAGTTTTTACTTGATCAGCCCAATTTTCTCCAGGCTGACTCATGAACAACGTACAAATTGGGGTTATTTCAAATTTATGTTATTAAATTGTTAATTAAATAAATATTTTTTTAAAGTAATTTTAAATAATTTTGCAATTATTAAACTTAAATATTTATTTTTGCCAAATGTGAATGATAGGTAACATCTCTTGTATTCTTATGCCATTTCCGCGACCAAATGGAGACCTTTTGGAGTAAATATAGGCAAAAAATGGCTGATGTGTCAGTGCTAGGGCCAAATAGTCAATGCCAAATATGACGAGGTCCACTTAACATAGTTGATAGTTATGAGCAAATTAGCTTTCGAGATACAATAAATTATAAACGGAAAAAAGGAAATTCACATAGATACAATAACATGTGGTTGGGGTGGGATTGGGTAGTGCAAAAATTTTAATATTTGTTTGTTGATAATTAGCACCAAGTGTGAACAAATGTACAAGAAATAATCTGGTTTTCTAGCAAGAGACAAGCGGTTAACAGGTTGTACTGATGACATCATGGTGACCTGTTCAACAAGAGAATTCCATGGTGTGCACATGAACAATCACAGTCAGGCTGTCGATGCAGGTTAACATCCCATCAGTCGTTCTGTGAGAATATATATGAATAATGAACTGAATTCTATAAAAACCAAATCATCATATTGATTTATTTTGATAAAAGTATGGAAATTAGAATAATTAGTATTAATTTCCTACTTACTTCTTGGTAAATCGAATTTGTAATTGCGAGACCTTTCACATACACGTTACATTCCAATTCCGGTTTCGTATTGTGTGATTAGGAAAAAATGACACTTATTTCAAAGGATTTGTTCATTATGTCGGGGGTTAACATTGAGAGTTGAAATTCGTGCCGCATCAGATATAGTCAAACAAAACAAGGATAAAAATATGATTAACCATTAACAGATTATTAGTCGCTATTTTTATATTACCATTGCTGACTGCGTGAAATAACTTAAAATATCGCGTTTAGGATAAAAATGTATTTGTTTATGATCACAGATCCTCAAAAATAGTAGTACTGTGATGCGGATTTTTAATTTTGTGCTTTTTTTCTTTTTTTTCTTTTGAAAGTTAACGAAAATAATTTATCGGCAGTATCTCACAATGTCAATACTTTTGCACAGATGATAGCCCATATATAGTTGAGAATTAATGAATATCACAGATAAATATGGACTATGTTCACACACATACAGATACAAATATAATACGAAGTTCATCAAAATCAAACCATGGAGGTAAAATCTATTTTAACTCCATGATCAAACTAACCAAATATATAACTCTTAATGAGAGCAATACTTTATAATTTTGCACTGTACAGATAGCATTGTTCATACACCATGTCTTTCTGAACACCGAAAAAATCAACGTGAATTTCTAATCTGATACAGCACTGATAATACACTTTTCGGTTTTGCTTTTGTTCTGGAAGATAATTTTATTCCGTGCACACGAAATGGAGAAGTGAATCACATTTAACAAGTACAAATATACTACAGGCTCCTCTTTCGTCATCCGTACATCGAATAATTTGAAAATAAAATATTGTTCATTGAGAAGAGGGAAAAACTTCCCGTACAATAAAAAAGGTCGGCTTGAAGTGTAAGAAAACATTCTGAACCATCCGACATTCTATAAACAAGTGCTTGCTTGTTTCGGAGTCTGAATAAAACACACGTAAATCATTCGTACAGACATTCCTTCTTAGCAACCGCACTTTCAACGGTTGAATATCGTGTACTAACTTGTGGGTAAAATTTACTAAGTTGTTGTCAATGAAACTGTGGAAAATTTTACTCCAGACAAGGTCTCATGACAACGAAGGACGAGTCTGCATTACGCGTGGCAATTCAACGACTTTTCGCAATAAAACTTTATAAATAAATTTGCTTTTATACATTTTTACAGGTAACAATGGTCCAGCATAATATTCCTGCTTTTAATTTTTCTTCAGGAAGAGCCAATGAACCAATGTAGTAAAAGCGAACATTCACAACATGTTGCTTGTCGTGATTGAAGAAAATTTAGATTCTACCGAAATTTGAACTCAGATCGCTGGATTCAGAGTCCAGACTGCTAACCACTGTACCACTGAACCGATTTAATTTTTGTCCTTACGACATAGATTGGGCTATTATATCAGCTCAATATAAACATATTTAACCAGGGGAAATACACATGTGATATCGACTCAATCAACTTATTTCAGTCTGGCTGCCAAACTTACAATGCGGAACCGTTAAACCGGAACATTGATATTGGAACAATTAATGTATACGATGTCTTTTTCAATGTGGGGGGAGGGGGGGGGGGGTGCTTTGGTTTAATGTCACACTCGAGGTAACTTCACTCAAGGTTACAACCAATTTTAATGGTAGAGGAAGCCGGAGTCTGTTTCATCCTGAAGACGATGGATGTTTCGCACGGGTGTAATGGTTAGCATCATGGACTATCCGGCTATTCGAATTCAAATCTCGTTGGAACCTGAACTTTGCATGGACATGGGTGCCTATTTGTTACACTGAGATTTGTAAACAATCTACTTTCGCAGATCACTGTGGATGAAGCATTGACAAGTTTTAATCTATCTAGATATTCTGTGCTGAAATGAATACAGCTAGTTGTAAGATTGGATTTGGCTGCACGATGATTGGCATGGAATGGACTCCTGCTATTTCAAGGCCATTGTAAATGGCAAATGAAGTAATGCTAGATAATATTCATGAGTAGATGGCTGCCGTTATTGATGAAGAAATTTCTTATCAAGAACAAAAACAAAACAAGGTCTCATTAAACCGCGCCATGTCTTTTGCAATGTAGGTTTTCCTTGTTATTCCCTTCCATCACTTCGAACGATAAAAAGCTTGGTCCACCAAGTCATAATGGATCATCGTTGGCAATTTCCCCGGAATGCATCAATACGCGATTACGGCGCGATAAAAGAGTTCTAACCATTACACCATAGAAACAGTTTGAGTCTTTATGTCATAAACTAGGCTATTATATCACATCAATACTTGGGAAATTCATCTGTGATATCGACTTAACTAAATTCGGTCAGTCTGGCTGTCAAACTTACAATGCGGAACAAATAAATCGAGACATTAAGATTGTAACAGTTAACCCTCTCTGGCCTGGACTTCTTGGGACTTGTCCAGGCTTGGGAATGCCCCACTCCCTCCCCTTAAATACTTGTATTATCCCTTAACGTAGGGAGCTGAAACTTACCACAACATATCCTTGGGTCAAGCTCTATCAGAAAATGTAAAAATGTGACAGTGACGTCATTATGAAAAAGGCATTATTTGGTTGATTTTTCCGTCAGATTTTTGAATTTTTTTATTTCTGTGTTTTCTTTGCAAAAACTGCAAAATTAAATTAATAAATGATAATGTGATGTGAAATAAAATAGTTTTTCTCTTTTTTCCCAGCAGAAACGCAGGAATTTTGAAGGAAAATGACGAAAACATTACTTTTCTGGTACACCACATGACCGCCATTTTGAATTTGCACATGGTCCTCTGCTTGAGGATTATGCAAATAGACTCAAAATGACTCCAGTCAAGGAGTGTCAGATCTTAGTATTTTGTCATTCCGAAGATATAGAGTGGAAAGTTTAGTAGGAGGGGGGGGGGGGGTTGTTGCATAATGGAATCCCATGTCTGGTAGGGGTAATGTACACGATGTCTGTTTAAACGTGAAGATCATGAGCTTGAGCAGCTGTTCCTTTGTTTAATGGTTTGCACTTCGAAGTTTGAATTCGTCGATCCCAGTTCAAGTCTCGGCGAAATCTTAAATTTGCATTTAAACATTTCTGCCATTTTGTTGCACAGGCATCTCGAAGTTGGGGACAATCTAGTTTTATAGATCACTGTGCTTGTTTTAAGAATATATGTGGCTACACGTCGAAAGACACGGAGTGGGCTTATATTATTTCAAGGACGTTGAAATGGCAAATGGGCCATTGAATATGAAAGTGAATATTCAGGACTGGTTGGTTGTTGTTATTGAAGAAGAGAAAAGAAAAGGTTCTACCGAGATTTGAACTGGCATGGCTGGGTTCAAAGTCCAGAGTGCTAACCATTACACCATAGAACCGCTTTCAATCTGATACAACTGTACTCAGGCATAAGAGTAAATGCACCTGAAATATCGGCTGAATTAAATGATTTCAGTCTAGGAGTCAAATGCGGAACAATTAGATCGGAAAATAAAGCTCGGCGCACACGATAGGTATCAGCTGAGCTAACGGCCTCAATTGCCTGTCAGCTCAGGGGCTAGCTCCCGTGTGGTTTCAGCGCACACGGTGAGTAAAAGTTTCACGAAATTGATTTCAGTTCTCGCATAACGTCTTCAAGTCCATTTTGAAGAGTCGTTCGTTTGAATCGCGTGAAAATAACATACGATTCATTGGCCGGTCCAATAAAACTGCTAAGCTGTTGGCTTGCTTTTACCGCACACGCTGAAGATTTGGTCTCGCGAGGCGAAGTTATCAAACAAGTTTGATATTTTTTCTCCCGGCCTCGCGACGCCAAAAACTCACCAAAAACTGCCCGCACACGAGAGCTAGCCCCTGAGCTGACAGGCTTGAGGCCGTCAGCTCAGCTGATAGCTGTCGTGTGCGCCGGGCTTTAAGATTGGAACAATTAACGTAAGTATACGATGTCTATTTCAGCGCGAAGCATTCCAAAATGTTCACCATGACACCATAGAACGGCATTCTTGCTACTGTTGCTGTTCTTAGCGTATACACTAGTCTAGTATAGTGGATAAGAGGAAATGCACCTAAGATATCGGCTGCAATTGAATTATTTCAGTCTGACCGTCAAACGTACGATGCGGAACAACTGAGTCGGAACATTAAGATTGGAACATTTAATGTATACGATGCGAATCTCGACGTGAAGATAATGCACGTTTGGCGGCTGTCACATGGTGTGATGGTTGCCACTCCGGAGTTTGAATTCATCGGTTGCAGTTCAAATCTCAGTGGTCTATAAAGGACCAAGCGCGGTTTATTGAGATTTTGGCCCCCATGAGGTGCGGTTTGGAGTGCCAAAATGAAATATCACCTACGAAAGAAAATTTTCAGTTAAAGTATATTATTTTGTCTTATGCTCTGGGAATTTTCTGGGTCTGTCTTACGTGTTTTTAATAACAGCATCTTGAAGTAGTGGATTTGTGCAAAATCGTCTAATTTAATACGAAAACAGAACACTTTTCTCTCCATAAGCATATGAAGCCAGTCGAGAACCAAGATAATCCGAAATATTTACCGTGCCAATAGTTTGTTGTTACCAAAACACGGTTTTGGTTCTGGACTGGCTTCACATGTTTACGGAGAGAAAAGTGTGTTGTTTTCAACTCAAAATAGACGATTTCGCACAAATCCAAGATGCTGTTATTAAAAAAAAAAAAAAAAAAAATCATTAGACCCAGGGCCTACAGAATACTCAGAGCATAAGACAAGATAATATAATTTACGCTAACTGAAAAATTTCTTTCGTAGGTGACAATTCATTTTGGCACTCCAAAGCGCACCTAATCGAGGCCAAAATCTCATTAAACCGCGTCAGGTCCTTTGGCATAAACGTTTCTGACAGTTTCTTGAACTGGTAACTGAGAGCTGTAGACAATCTAGTTAAGGTGAAAATAAATATTTTTGACTAATTGTTTGTCGTTACTGAAGAACTGAAAAAAAAAATTAGGGTTCTTCTGAGATTTGAACTCGGATCGCTGAATTCTAAGTCCAGATTGCTAACCATTACACCATAGAACCACTTTCCGGTTAATCTTGCTATAAATATCGCATAACTTACGCTATTATATTTAACGGGAGATGAAATGCGATATGTGATATGGCTGCAGTCTGGGCGTCAAAATTAAACTGCTGAACAATAAGATCGGAACAATCAGATTGTAACTAATTATTGTATACGGTGTCTCTTTCGAGGTGAAGAGAACGGAAATTCGGTTGTTCCGTGGTGTAATGGTTAACAGCAGCACTTTAAATCCAACGATCCAATTTAAAATCTCGGTGGAACATGAAATTTGTGTACACGTTTTTGCCTGTTTGTTACACGGTTAATGTTACTGTACTTAACACATAAATTAGACTATTATTTCATTCAAATAAAGCAGGGTAAGCGCTCCGAAGAATGACAAGCAATTCATTGTGACTCAATATTTCGGTTTATTTCTTCAAAACGTCGTCAGGAGTAATTTTACAGAGAAACCTAACGATATATTCCGGGCAACGAATCTCCAGTGGATTGACGCTTTCGCTTGAAATTTTATTCACTGCTGTACATCCATAAGACCTTGAATGCGATTGCGTTTCGAGAAAATCCGCGTACAAGTGGCGTCACCAAATGGTGTTAAAGGAGAAGGAAACATTTGACTAATATATACACTGAACGAAAGATCCATCTCCCCCGTATCCAAAATGTAAGCAAATATTTTTTTACGATTTTTTACCGCCGATCTATTCGCATTGAAACATCAAAAACTGAAGCCTGTGGACAGATTCATAAGTGCCGCCATTACAAGGGCTTGCGACTATTTTAACCAATCAGAAATGCCTAAAACATATTGCGCGCATCGCTGCGTGACGTCAGTCGGGCTCATACTAAACTACCGTCCTGTACGTTAAAGTATGAGAAGCTATCGGGACTGCAGGTTTATATAATGTATACTGTTATAATTTGATAGTGGTCGTGTGCCAATACATAGGAGACATGTGACAATGCTGCAGGCCTCTGATATATAGAGAAAGAGAGAAGGAATGAAACAGGAGTCCAGCAAAACGGTCGAATAACCACTAATAAAGCAATTTTGGCACCAAAAATTCACCCAAGTCTTCCTAATATATTAGTTAGTGCTCACGAACAGTTGTTCCGATCATATCCCGTTCTCCGATCGAGTTTTTATCGATCTTTTCAAAGTCGTCCACTCGCCCTTTTTCCTGAGACAGGCGCCATTTTCAACTGCTCCGGGGGCGTGGTTTGACCTAGATCGTTCGCCAGAGGTCGCTACGTATTCGCTTGACCTTAAAGTTCTAGCCAATCAAACAATAACATAGATTTTCAGTCCTGTTGACATGTTGAATGACAGCGAAATCGACGATCACGTGCCATATTAGTGCCACGGTTTCTAGGTCAAACCACGTTGAAAATGGCGCCTGTCTCAGGAAAAAGGGCGAGTGGACGACTTTGAAAAGATCGATAAAAACTCGATCTGAGAACGGGATATGATCGGAACAACTGTTCGTGAGCACTAACTAATATATTAGGAAGACTTGGGTGAATTTTTGGTGGCAAAAATGCTTTATTAGTGGTTATTCGGCCGTTTTGCTGGACTCCTGTTTCATTCCTTCTCTCTTTCTCTATATATCAGAGGCCTGCAGCATTGTCGCATGTCTCCTATGGTGCCAATATTATGGCGTTTGTCTGTTCTAACAGAACTGGGAATCCAAACCTTACAAAGACCGAGACATTTCAACAGATACAGTGGGTGTATAACGTCGGTCGGCCGGATTTTACTTCAAACGCACCAGAGAAGAACATTTGCAGAGTGAGGCTGATGCAATAAATTGGAGTAAGTTTATTAGTCTTTCTACACTATTGTTCAGTCATATCACGACGTTCGGTTCTTATTCCTGTCAATCATTCAATATAAGAAAGGCTTGGCTTGTAATATATCTCCATGGCATGTCATTATATTTTCGCCTGCCCCGCTGGAGAGCGGCGAGGCCCGGGTGACGTCACAGGCTTAGACGACCCGAGCCAAAATGGCGGCACGCTTGAGAGACAACGATGCGCACGTTGATCGACGATTTAATCGAGTAGAAAAAATCGCAAAAAATATTTGCTTACATTTTTGGATACGGGAAAGATAGATCTTTCACTCAGTTTATACCTTAGTCAAATGTTTTCTTCTCCTTTAAATGGGCCTAGGCAAGGTTAATACATGTACAAGATGGGGTTTCCGGGCGATAAATCTCCAGTGGTACCGTTAGGTTTCTCTGTAAAATTACTCCTGACGATGGTTTGAAGGAATAAACCGAAAGATTGAGTCACACTGAGTTTCATGTCATTCTTCGGAGCGCTTACCCTGCTTTATTATGCAAAACTAGTCAGTGGAAATTCTAATATTTCAGTCAAATGTCAAATTTTTAATGTGGAACTATTGAATTGGAACAGTTTATTCAGACAATATCTGTTTGAGCCTGAAGATAGTGGACCCATGAATTTGCATAACTGTTTCTTCCTGTTTGTTTCAAGGGAATTTGACAGTTGTAGGGAATATACGTTTACATATCATAGTTGATGTGCCTGAAAGTGTGCAGTTAGCTGTAAGACTGGATTTGACTGCACGACGAAAGGCATGGAATGGGCGACAGTTATTTGAATGACGATGTAAATGACACATGGGCAATGCGGGTAAAACTGAATATTCATGACTGAAATAATGAATTAATAGTTCCAATCTTAGTGTTCCCCATTGCAAGTTTGACATGCACCTTTCCTCTGGTCCTATTTTTGCATGTTTGGCTAAGATAATAGACTAACTTATACTATAATACGGCAGTGACATTCATTGGTAAGCTGTTCTATGGTATAGGTATATTTTTGCTCGGCTGAAATAATAGCCCAATTTATGTGATAGGCACAGTAACATGGAGCGGTAAGCGGTTCTATGGTATAGGTATATTTTTGCTCGGCTGAAATAATAGCCCAATTTATGAGATAGGTACAGTAACATGGAGCGGTAAGCGGTTCTATGGTGTAATGGTTGGCACTCTGGACTTTGAATCCAGAGCTCCGAGTTCTCGGTAGAACCGAAGTTTGTTTTTTTCAATAATGTCCGCCAATTAACTTTCACATTCATTGACCCATTTGCCATTTACATCCTCATTGAAATAAGATGAGCCCATTCTGTACCTTTGGTCGTGCAGTTGACCAGACTGATATAATTTAATTCCGCCGATATCACTGCTGCAATTCTTTAAGTCCGATATTATTTAGTCTATTTTTTTTTTTGGCTAACGACTGTAACACAAGCCGGAAAGTGGCTATGTCATGTAATTGCAAAGCAGTGACAAGTTATAATCTACTGCAAGATTTTGGGAGATATTTTGCTTAAAATATTGCAGTTATTTGTAAGATGAGATTTGGCTGCACGACGAGCGACATTAATTGGCGCATGTTATTCGCAAGACTATGTTGGCTGACCTGTATCTGTTCTCTTATGAATATGACTATATGCAGGCGCTTTCAAAAACCGATCCATTCAAAGCCCGTTCCTTCTCATTCACCAAACGCTATATAGACGATCTTCTCGCTGTGGATAATGGCTATATAAATGACGCAGTGAAGGATATATATCCACCTTCACTGGATTTGAAGGAAACTACAGATAGCCCTACAGGCACATCTTATTTAGATCTCTACCTCTATAAAAATGAAGCGGGCATTCTCTCTCGTCGACTTTATGACAAAAGAGATGATTACAATTTCGACATCGTAAACTATCCCTTTCTGGATAGTAATATTCCAGTGGGACCTGCATATGGCGTATACATATCTCGCTTAGTAGCATTTGCTAGATCCTGTGTTAAATGTGATGATTTTAATCAACGTCACAAAACATTGTTGCAGAAACTTATAAAACAGGGCTATTCCACCAAGCGCCTCCACTCAAAGTTTCTCAAATTTGGCGATACATATCGCATGCTGATAGCAAAATACGAACGTAGCGTGCAAGATCTATGGCGCTACGTTTCGTAACTTGTGTCTAATTCCGCTTAACCCGGGGCTAGGGGCCGTATGAACCCATGTACTTCAAGATCCTCATGGTACTCATATGAACAGTCACAATCAAAGCGTGACTGAGGTACATCATTTTTAGATGACGACTCTATAACGAATATTATGGATTAAGAATACTGATCAGCGATACGGATTTGATATTTTGGAACATCATGATGTCTTGCCGGCATCATTGAAAACTGTTGACCGCTTCTCTCTTGCAGGAAACAAGCCTATGTTTATGTATACTTTTGTCTTTTTGAATTTGGTGCTAAAACTGTTATATGGAAATGGAATAGGTCTTTGGATTATGGACGCGGATATTCTCTAATGGACGACGGCTGGATTATGAATGACGGACTAGACGCTTGTAATGTGAAAATGGTCAGGTGAAGGTGAAGATAAATATTTATGGTTGGTTGCATTATTAAGAAAAGTTTAGGTTCTACCGAGATTTGAACTCGGATCGCTGGATTCAGAGTCCAGAGTGCTAACCATTACACCATAGAACCACTTTTCGGTTGACGTTACTGTAATTATCGCATATTATATTGAGCAAGAACAACTTCAACTGTGATATCGGCTAAGATGGGAACAATAAGATTTTATGTAATTTATTTATAAGATGTCTCTTTCAACGTAACGATCAAATAAATTTTGTGACGGTTCCATTGTGTAATGGCTAGCATTCTGCATTTTGAATCCATCGATAATAATTCAAGACTCGGTGGGACATTAAATTTGTGTACACCGTTCGGCCTATTTGTTGCGTGGGAATCTGAGAGTTGTAGGCAATCTACGTCTACAGATCACTGTTTATAAAACAATGATAAATTTTGTGCGTTAATGCAAGCAGTTGTAAGTCTAGATTTGGTTACACGACGAAAGGCACAGAATGCGTTCATGTTATTTGAATGACGACGTATAAATCGCAAATGGACCAATGAAGATGAAAATTAATATCCATGGCTAGGTTCTATCATTCGAACTCGGATCGCTAGTCCAGGGCGTTCCCCTGTGGTTCTGAAATTATGAAACATTGAGCGCTTTGGTTAGGATTCATGGCTTATCACGTTATCTCCAATATGAGCCTATTAAAGAAGTCTCAGGTTAAAGTTTCATGGCCAAATTCAAGATGGAGGCCGTATGGGCGCAACAAAAATGGTATCTTGGCCATTTTACTTCTAGATTTGTTTCTTTTGTGAGGTGAAAGTGGCCAAAAGTATTTTATTTCAGATCATATAATTATTTTTCAATTTATTCATCAGTTAATGCGGCGAAATTGGCATAAATAAAAAAAATCGAAAAATTCGTCATAAAATGCACTTTTTTGAAAATGACGTCACTGTGACGTTACCACGACGGTCATCTTGAATATTACTGCATTGTCGAGTAGAGCTTGACTCATTAATAAAGTGTGGCAAGTTTAAACTCTCTAAACTCAAGGATTAGCAAAATATTCAGATATTGATCAAATTACTCACATTATAATAATATTAGATATTTTTCTTGTGGTTCCATGGAAACAAGGTGTTTTATCAAAATGCTCAAGGGTGCCAGGTGGGCACCCTTCGGTGCAACCCTCTTGGTTGATATTGGGAGGAGGACTGAAGCGATAATAGACGATGGCAGCTGTTTTTGCACTATTTAAACATACATTAAAAATTAATTATCTGGGTTTTGTTGATTTTCTGAACCACTTTGGGAATTACACTGATTGTTTGACAATTTTGCCGGATCCATGCCGCAGACTGAAAGACAAGTGTCCGACTTCTAAGTATAACAGAGGAGAAATCGGCATGCACTATACTTTTCCTCCATATCTTTCTATTTACGGCTTAATTGCATTTCGAATTGAAAACTAAGAGATTTATAAATATATGTGTCAGGTCCTGTCATCTTCCTTTAATAATTGCCAGGTCAATAAAAACAACACATTTATTGTAAGACATCGGTCTACCTCGACGCGCTTTGGATTTGGCTGTTCTTTTAATATCACGGAAATATTCAACATGTAAAGCTCCTAACATCCCACAGAGGAGTAGTGGTTCAGGGGAATTACACACAGACATCAAATATGGTATACGCTAGCCGATAGCCTTGTCTTTCATAGGATTTCATTGTCTTTTAAATATACTGTTTCAAATCTCAGGTAAACCCAAAACCATCAATCTCGCTCGAGTTGAAAATGGAGGATTTTGTGTTACCTTCGTGTCTCTTAAAGTGTGGGGCTTGATGTCAGTCTCAAGAGTCTGAGAAATGCATGTAAAAATTACATTCTTTGTCGAAAGTTCGGCACAAAACACCTAAAAAAACCTGCATCATCATTTTCTTTGAATAGCGTTCACTTATGGGGTGGCGGAGGGGGGGGGGCAGGACACCTTTAGTTGTAGTTGTGGTACAATTTATTGTTGTAATAGAAATTACTTTCATTATCAAGTTGGATAGATTCATTTCTTGTACATCTAAAAGATATTAAAGTTGTTTCATACATTTATTCAGAAGATACAGCAAGTAAACATCGGATTTATTCAGTGTATCGTTCAGAAAGAAAGCCTCAGTATATTATAAACGTAGATCTATAAGATTCACTGCTGACCCTTAATGAAGAAATTAGTACCACGAATGATATCAAACTACTATTTATAAGTGTTCCCAAGGCGTGGCAATTTCACAAATTATAGGTTCAGTAAAATTAAAGCCAACTGTGTAATTGGTAAATGGTAATTCACAAAAAGAAAAGGCTGTGGAGATTTAAATGTAGATTTAAACTTGTACTTCGTTTTCGGCACATTACAGCTCAATCCCCTATGTGGTTATACTGCCTGCAAAAACACAGTTTAGATGTATGTAATATGTAGATTTGTGTAGATCAGGAAAAACGCGTGGAACATTCCATGAACATTTCTGAATACAGGGAAATTATTATGTAGATGATTTGACCACCCCTGGATTTTATAAACTTACCACAAAAAGGTCCATAATAGATCATGTTGGAATTGAAGCATGATAAAGAAGGACAACAAAGTGGACGGGCAGACAAACGGACATGGGTCGGACCAATGAAACGTACAAAAGGCACATATACAGGTTACATGCTATTCGATTTTATTGTACAGAAGTCTCGGTGGACTGCCTTCAATAGTTCTCAAGACAGGAGTCCTTCTGAAAAGAGGACGGACAGACTTGCGGACAGATGGGGGCGATAACAATACCCCCGAGCCCAATCGGGCTGAGGGGTAAAAATACATATAGGCACGTATGATTTTAGAAGAACCCTCGTGAAAATGTCAACTCTCCACTCGGATTTATTCAGTGTATCATTCAGAAAGAAAGCCTCAGTATATTATAAACGTAGATCTATAAGATTCACTGCTGACCCTTAATGAAGAAATTAGTACCACGAATGATATCAAACTACTATTTATAAGTGTTCCCAAGGCGTGGCAATTTCACAAATTATAGGTTCAGTAAAATTAAAGCCAACTGTGTAATTGGTAAATGGTAATTCACAAAAAGAAAAGGCTGTGGAGATTTAAATGTAGATTTAAACTTGTACTTCGTTTTCGGCACATTACAGCTCAATCCCCTATGTGGTTATACTCCCTGCAAAAACACAGTTTAGATGTATGTAATATGTAGATTTGTGTAGATCAGGAAAAACGCGTGGAACATTCCATGAACATTTCTGAATACAGGGAAATTATTATGTAGATGATTTGACCACCCCTGGATTTTATAAACTTACCACAAAAAGGTCCATAATAGATCATGTTGGAATTGAAGCATGATAAAGAAGGACAACAAAGTGGACGGGCAGACAAACGGACATGGGTCGGACCAATGAAACGTACAAAAGGCACATATACAGGTTACATGCTATTCGATTTTATTGTACAGAAGTCTCGGTGGACTGCCTTCAATAGTTCTCAAGACAGGAGTCCTTCTGAAAAGAGGACGGACAGACTTGCGGACAGATGGGGGCGATAACAATACCCCCGAGCCCAATCGGGCTGAGGGGTAAAAATACATATAGGCACGTATGATTTTAGAAGAACCCTCGTGAAAATGTCAACTCTCCACTTGGGACTGGCCGTGCCATCTGCCCATTGATGTGAACGTGAGCGGAGATCAAATACAGAGAACGAGATATTTAATAACTTGTGCCCGTATATTTCAAAGAGTGTGTCAAACTGGGTCCTTCCTTTAAATAACAGGACGATATTATGCTGCTTTCATGCATTAACATTTGTACACTTTAATTAGTCATCCATCTTGGGGCTTACATTAAATAAACAATCTCTATAATTACTCTGTGATGCTGATAATCGCTTCATTTAATACTCCTTAAAACTGATTTCATGTACCGGGGTTCAATCATAATGTTTTGGTGTTCAAGCGGACAATTTTCACTAAGGCCGTAAAAAAATAACAGGCAGTTAGTGCAGGTGTTGCTTATATCTGATGTCCAGTAAAATCGCCAAAGGTTCAAACCTACACACCCATGTGACCGTCTTTGGCGTTATTGACATTTGAGTGAACACCAATACATTATGACGACGCCCTGGGGAGATTTTTCAAGCGTGATATATTAAGAGTATCACAGAGTAAATTTGGTTATTTGTTAGAGTTCAGATTAGTATATACTATACTAAATAAACTATGCGGAGCTAACTTCTAAGTTTTGACAAGTTCCAATGTACACGTCTGATCAAAAAGTATGGCCTTCAGTTATAAATATTTCCCCTTTATAAGGTTAACGACAAACTGATTACCGCCAGAAGCAGATTGCTAGTCAGTGAAGGTATCGCAAGTTTCTCCATTGGGTCAAGACAATGGTCGACCTAATAATTGTAATACAAAACTAAAAGTTCAATGATAATCACAATAGTTTTATTGGTCATACAATAATAATTTGATGTTATAAATATCATAATTCAATGTTCATGAATTAATATCGTTGACTGTATTATTAAAGTTGTGTATTAAAACTTATTTAACCCTGCATTAAAAACCAGAAATTAAACCTTTCTATTAAAAGGAAAAACTCTGGAAAAGCATGAGTGAACAATTTTGTGATTTCTATTTTATATTTCATGCACTTAACCTATAGGTCACCATGGATTTGTAAAAGTTGTTATGGTACAAATATACACACATCATGGTTTACGAAGTGAAACCTCGTGTCAAACACGTATTACTGGTCACATCATCGCTCCACCTGGGACTGAACATGCCATCCGCCCATTGATGTGAACATACATAGATTAACATAAGCTTGTACAATACGATTCTAATTAAGTATAGTGGATATCCAATATACTCTTGTCTCTAATTCCAGTCTTTTCAGATCAGACTGGAATTAGTGATCAAACTTACCAGATAGACAAACGATTACAATAAATATTTCAGTGTATTAGATATAGTATATTCATATCATTTCATTTCAAGTTTTATTTAGTCAGTGTTTCTAAATGCAAATATTAGCTCAAAGGCTAATTTTACCGACTAGGATAACGAGATGAATAAGAACATAAAACGATAAATACATAAAAGATATACATAAAATAGATCTGACATGCTATCCAGCAGCATAATAATGCAAATTATTAGTATAAGATATAACTAATGTGTAACAAATAAAAGTGTATTATTTAAATCTACATATGAAATTACTAGTTACTGTGACATAGGTTACATGTACAGGATGGGCCACTCCAGTCAATTAGCAACTTTTTAAAAGTCAAAATCAGTAGAAGTTCTAACATCGTTGGGAAGTGAGTTCCAGACATGTGCACCATAGTATTTAAAAGATTTGAGGCCAGTGCGGACCTTCTTGGCATCAGGCAAAGTAAGAATAATGTCACCCCGAAGGTTTTTAAAATTATTTCTAAAATTAAATAAGTCGGCTATATAGACAGGTGATGAGCCGCTAACAGCTTTAACAACTTCTCGTGCTAAGCACTTTAATCTATCGACTTCTAGGTTTGACATACCAGTCCTAGATAAAAGATTCTCGTAAGAAGCGTTAAACTCCTGGTGTACAAATTTAAGAGCTCTGAAATTAATCTCTTCCAGATTCTTCGTATTGATTTTCCCACAAAAATGTCAGACAATTGGACAGTAATTAAAATGAGACAGGATAACAGTTTTATAAATACAGAGTCTAGACTCTTTGTCTAAATACGGGGACAGCCTGTACAAAACATTATCTGACGTCTAGCATTTTTACATAGATTAGAGATATGTATACTGAAGTACAATTTGTTATCTATGTCAATGCCTAACAGTTTAACGTTTTCCAGGCACTCTAACCATTCATTACCAATTCTCATTTTAGTGCCAGAATGTGCTTGGTTTCTATTTGTTAGTAACATGCATTGAAATTTATCGGGGTTGGCTTGAAAATAGTTTAGTCTGAGCCATTGCAGTATCCTTTTACAGTCAATCTCTAACAGTTTCTTAACTTCTTCCAAATTATCAGCAATTACAGAAAAAGAGTTGTCATCTGCACAGTTATAAAGTTTAGAATGTACAATGCATAAGAATATCGGTATTTGGTATTTTTGAAAAATGGTACAGGTTGCCAAGGGGGATAGGTCGCAAAATGATACAGGTTGCCAAGAGGATATGTCGCAAAATAGTACAGGTTACTTTTACAGACTGGTACAGGTCAGTGTTACTGATATGGCCATGGTGTCGTTGTCAGTCATAGTGGCAAACTGCTAACACTGAATCCCAAGTGCTAATCCCAATCCCTATCATCTAACATCTACCACCATCCTCACCCGTCAGCTGACATGATTGGAACTAACGCTAAAACTAATCCTTCCGCTATGAATAACCATAACCCTAAACTCCATCCTTAGGTGTCTATTCCCTCAAGCAAGCAATCGACAACACGACTCGACAACGACACATATGGTGATGTACGATAACATGGCTTACATCTTATGTAGCACGATGTATTGAGCTGTACGATATCTTTTTTTCACAATTCATTCCATAGTGTCACAAGTATGTCACAAGTCCAATGTTCATTGGAGAGGTTTTAGTATTCTGATAAACAAGTAGACCATTAGCTTTCCCCGATGGCAATCCTGTGGAGACTACAACCCCAAGATAAATAAGGCGAGATCGAAATCTGCGTGCAAGTCAACAATCTATACCAGACAATTTTTAATTAAAAGGCGGAAACCACAAAAACAGGTTTCAAGGATGAAAGACCTAAGGTTGAAGGTATAAATTATGAGTGGTAACCACAAAGCAAAGATTATGTCTGGGATTGCTTCACATTACCTCTTCGGGCTAATACACAGACAAACTTTCACCACTCAGTTCTGTACCCCTCATGAATAATTCATTTCCATATTGGTAACCTCTAGGTAACCAATTGGTACTGCACGGAAATGTTAAGCTTGGTACCGTGAAGTCCTGGCTGAACAGTACTGTGTAGTTACCGATCAGTTACCACGTGGCAGTAAATGACAGTAACTGATTTTAACCGATTGGTAGCAACCACGATCCCGAATTTGCAGCACTGTACAGTTCCGACTTGAAGGCTGCTGGTCAGTTAATGATTTGTAACCAATAGGCTATTCTATAACTGAAATGTATCGTAACTGATTGGTGACCATTTGGTAATGTCCACTCTTTGCTGATAGGTAACCAACTTGACAACTGAACGGTACCAAAGGAGACCTTTCCTACCACAACCATGCGGTCATCAAGATGTATTGTAGGTAAATAGAAATGGATTGGTAGCCATTCAGTAACTGAGCAGTAACCAATCAAGGTATACTGATGCGTTACTGCATTGTTACCAATATGTAACCAAGTGTGAAAAATTGGTTTGGAAATATAGCGGTAACTGATAGTACATTTAACTGTATGGTAGCCAACCAGTGGATAATACGTAGTAACTGGTTGGTACAGATCAGACGGTTCTGCAAGAGGACCTTTCAAGCCAGTACCAATCAGTACTCCACCTAACAGTAACCAACCAGTTACGAAGAGGTAATGATTTGTAGCGGCTTGCCTGTGTATAAGTAAAGTGTTCACTCTTCCTTGGCTCAGTTCACCTACATGTAGATGATTGGATCATAATTCCTTTCGTTATGTTAATTATTTGTTCGACTGTTACTGACTAATTAATAGGCCTCATTGGTCCTAAAGGCTAAGTGATTGATTGGTCAACAATTCAGCATATAGGCCAAGCCACTGGTTAGCTGATAGATGTTATCATTGTCCTAGGTTATAGATGATTGGCTGTCACTATTCGTCTTCAGCATATAGGTCAAGACACTGGTTAGTTGATAGACGTCATCATTATCCTAGTTTATGTTAGCTGACTGACCTCACCAGTGTCCTCGAATCAGCAAAGTCCTGCAATGTAAAGTTCATCATTATCAATCGCTCTTTGAAACAGTGAACACGAAGTCTTGAATGTGTTACTATTATCAGAATTGACATACAAAATTTACACAATGATCCTTTTGTTTGCTGGGAAACACAACAAATAACTGGACTACAAGGTTGGTGCAAGTCAGAAAATTGAAATATCCCATCTCTCTCTTCCAAGCTATATTTATAATTATCGCATACATACTTGTCAAGATTAAAAATACACTTTCATTGTGATATTGCCCTTTACTATACATGGTTCCCGGTACTGGTTAGTTGCTAGATTATATTGTACAATATAGCCATTGGTTGGTACATCCTATCATCATCTGAGGTTCATCTTCAGTATATCGGTTAGTAGATAGCACACACATCCAAGGTTACCAGTTGGTTGGTCCAAACTCATTTTCAGCAAAATGGTGACGGCACTGGTTAGTTGATAGACGTCATCATTGTCCTAGATTATAGATGGTTGGCTTTCACAATTCATCTTCAAAATATAAGTCATCCTACTGGTTAACTGATAGATATCATCGTTGCCTTATGTTTTGGATGTTTGTCTGACAATTCATCTTCAGCATATAGGTCATCATACTGGATAGTTGATAGAAGTATCGTTGTTCTAGGTTATGGATGGTTGGCTGTCACAATTGATCTTCAGCATAGAGGTCATCATAATGGTTTGTTGACGGATGTCATCTTTGTCCTATGTTACACCGGGTTGGCTGTCACAATCCATCTTCAGCATATATATTTCACGGCATTGTCCTATGTTAAAGATGGTTGGCTCTCGTGGTTCATTTTCAGCATAGATTTGGTTAGTTAATATATGTCATCATTGTCCTAGGTTATGGTTGGTTGGGTGTCAAACATTCATCTTCAGCACATGTCACGATACTGGTTAGTTGATAGAGGTCATCATTGTCCTCTGTTGTGGTTGGTTGGCTGCCAAACATTCATCTTTCGCATAGGTCATCATACTGGTTAGTTGATACATTTCAGCATTGCCCTAGTGCGTGGTTGGTTGGCTGTCATAAATTCATCTTCAGCATATCGTCGTGGCAGTGTTAGTTGACAGACCTCAGATTTGTCCTCGTATCAGCAAAGTCCTGCAATGCAAAATTCATTATCGTCAATCGATCTTTGGTAACAGCAAACACAAACAAAGTCTTGCATAAGTTACTATTATCAGAATTAACATACAAGATTTACACAATGGTTCTTTTGTTTGCTGAAAAACACCACAACTAACTGGACAATAAGGTTCGTGCAAGTCAAAAACTTGAAATATCCCATCCCTATATTCCAAGCTATATTTATAACTATCCCATTGAGCTCTTTTTCTTTCCTCTTGTTGCGATCCATGTTTTCTAGGCTCCACTAAAATGGGAAAAGCGAACGTAAATTAAATTCAGAAAATCTACTGAATAGCTTGATGTAGTTGTGTGACTATGTACTGTTAGAAGTATATGGTCACTCCGGCCAACATTTCTTGGTACCGACTGTTCAAATACCAAGCTTGATAATCAAATATTAGAGCATTCCTGGAAATATTATAGAAAGATAGAACAGTCGTGTATTATATTTACAGTCTCAATGCTCGACGTATGGACGTAATTCATTAAAAGTTTAACTGAACATATCAGATGAGCACCGAGGACGATGTACTGTTTTAACTTGGTAAAAATGTATTGTTGAACCGTATTTATAGTTATCCGGTCGATATGTGTTAAGATTACTAATAAGCTACATATATGTCAAGATTAATAGTAAACTATCATTCTGAAAATTCCCTTACTATACCTGGCAACTGGTTAGTTACTAGATCCCATTCTACAAGATAACCAATGATTGGTCCATCCCATCATCATCTGAGGTACATCTTCAGCATATTGGTTAGTAGATTGACCCAATCGTCCAAGTTTACCAGCTGGTTGGCCCAGATACTTAATTTTCAGCATGTCGTTGAGGTTGGACTGGTGTATCTGTTGGTCGTCAGACTGCGGCTTCTGGTTGATATCGCCAACACCATTCATCTCTATCATATGGCAAGTATTAGATGACGGAAAACTAAAATAGAAAACTAATGTACACATTAGGAAATATCAAAGATAACATGAGGCAGCACCTAAAAGGTGCAACAGCCTCTCAGTCAGACAGTTTTAGTCAGTGTATATTGGTAGACAATGTATGAAAAATGCATATGAAAAAGCCTGAAAGATTTGGTTGAATGCAGAAGATGCTTTAGCAGTGGCTTGTAAAAGATTAAAATATGATAAATTTAGTGCAAGATGTTGGATGCATTGGAGGACTATAACAAATAATTTGACATATCACGTGCGAAAAATATGGCAGAAGAACAAAACTATTCTGAACAAAAACAAAAGGCTTCAAGCCATTCCGGTTTTGAACCCTAATAATAATCTGAACCAGCTGCAACAGTTCGGCTTCTAGAGCATCAACATAATTATATGGATATTTTCCATTTAGTTGCCATGGGAACCACAAAAAAACCCATCAAAATGTATCCAATTTGAATAGGCATGTGGTCTTTCACACAGCAATGTTGCATACCAAACTTGAAATCTCCAGCTGCAATGGTCCGGGTTGTAGAGCGTCAACGTCGTTACATGGATATTTTCCGTCTTGTTGCCATGGAAACCACAAATACAATCAAAATGTATCCAATTTCAATAGGCTTGCGCTCTGCCACACGTCAATGCTGTATACCAAATTTAATGTCTAGATGGAACAGTTCAGCTTCTAGAGCATTAACCCCATTACCTTGGATACCACCGATACATCATTACCTCGGATACCACCGATACATCATTACCTCGGATACCACCGATACATCATTACCTCGGATACCACCGATACATCATTACCTTGGATACCACCGATACATCATTACCTTGGATACGACCGATACACCATTACCTTGGATACCACGGATACATCATTACCTTGGATACCACCGATACATCATTACCTTGGATACCACCGATACATCAATACCTTGGATACCACCGATACATCATTACCTTGGTCACCGCCGATACATCATTACCTTGGATACCACCGATACATCATTACCTTGGACACCACCGATACATCATCACCTTGGACACCATCGATACATCATTACCTTGGACACCACCGATACATCATTCGGATACCACCGATACATCATTACCATGGATACGACCGATACATCATTACCATGGATACCACCGATACATCACCTTGGATACCACCGATACATCATCACCTTGGATACCACCGATACATCATTACCTTGGATATCACCAATACATCATTACCTTGGATACCACCGATACATCATCACCTTGGATATCACCGATACATCATTACCTTGGATATCACTAATACATCATTACCATGGATACCACCGATACATCATTACCTTGGATACCACCGATACATCATTACCTTGGATACCACCGATACATCATTACCTTGGATACCGCCGATACATCATTACCTTGGATACCACCGATACATCATTACCTTGGATACCACCGATACATCATTACCTTGGATACCGCCGATACATCATTACCTTGGATACCACCGATACATCATTACCTTGGATATCACCGATACATCATTACCATGGATACCACCGATACATCATTACCTTGGATACCACCGATACATCATTACCTTGGGATACCACCGATACATCATTACCTCGGATACCACCGATACATCATTACCTCGGATACCACCGATACATCATTACCTCGGATACCATCGATACATCATTACCTCGGATACCACCGATACATCATTACCATGGCTGCCACCGATACATCATTACCATGGCTGCCACCGATACATCATTACCATGGATACCACCGATACATCATTACCATGGATACCACCGATACATCATTACCATGGATACAACCGATACATCATTACCATGGATACCACCGATAAATCATTACCATGGATACCACCGATACATCATTACCATGGATACCACCGATACATCATTACCATGGATACCACCGATAGATCATTACCTTGGATACCACCGATACATCATTACCATGGATACCACCGATAGATCATTACCTTGGATACCACCGATACATCATTACCTTGGATACCACCGATACATCATTACCTTGGATACCACCGATACATCAGTGACTACAGTGGCCTGTGATTAGTCAGTTTATTACCCCTCGGATTGTTTTTTGTGTTAATCTTCGAATTATATTTTACAGCAATCCTGTGAAGAGTAATATTGATTCCTTTCATATGTACAAATGTATACCTACACCACACATGAATCTGGTGTATAATGAACAACTATATAGAAACTTCCCCTTTAGTTAAACCACTCTTGCATCTGAATCAGAACAGCTGAGATGTCTTGGTGTTCATTGAGCTCTTTTTCTTTCCTCTTGTTGCCATCCATGTTTTGTAGGCTCCACTAAAATGGAAAAGCAAACGTAAATTAAATCTACTGAATAGCTTGATGTAGTTGTGTGACCATGTACTGTTAGAAGTATATTGTCACCCCGGCCAACATTTTCTGGTACCGACTGTTCATTTTTTAAGCTTGAGAATCAAACATTAGAGCAGGACCATTCCTGGAAATATTATGGGAAGATATAACAGTCGTGTATCACATTTACAGTACTAATGCTAGACGTGTGGACGTTATTCATTAAAATTTTAACAGAACATAACAGATGAGCACTGAGGACGATGCAGTGTTTTAACTTGGTAAAAATGTATTGTTGAGCCGTAATTTTAGTTATCGGGTCCATATGAGTTAAGATTATTAATAAGCTACATATATGCCAAGATTAATAATAAACTATCATTGTGAAAATGCTCTTTACTTTTCCTGGTACTGGTTAGTTACTAGATCCCATTCTACAAGGTAACCATTGGCTGGTGCATCCCATAACCATCTGACTTTCATCTTCGGCATAATGGTTAGCAGATATACCCAAACGTCCAATGTTACCAGCTGGTTGGCCCAGATAATTCATTTTCAGCACTTCGTTGAGGTTGGACTGGTACCGGTTGGACGACAGACTTCGGCTTCCGGTTGATATGGCCAACACCATTCATCTCTATCTTACCGCCAGTATTAGATTACAAATCTAAAATACATAACTGATCTACATATCGGAAAATATCAAAGAAAAATTGCAATGTTTTGGTTTAAAAATGTCATCACTTTATATTTCTTTCGAAAGCTCATTCCAAAAACTTCATCATAGCTTTTCACAAGTCAGCAAACATAAAGTGTCAAGATTCGTTTGTCCTCAAATAATTAGTATAAAAGATAACTGAAAGGAATAATTGGGTTTTGAATTTACATCAAATTTATTAATTTTGGAATTATTCTTTCTCTCAAAAATGAATTTCATATACGCAACTGGCTTCGTGGGATTAAACGTCATACCAAGTTGACTTTCTATACCATTAAAATGCAGATGTTAACAGGGAAAGGATGGGTATTTACTGCTGTTCACCGACGACTGGTCACTGGTGCCATCAACTGTCACTTGATCAACGCTGTCACTGTCACTTATATCAATCTAAACACCGTCTGCACTTTCACGGGATTTGTATTCTCCGATCTGGTGTTCGTCGCGACAGGAACTCACGATGAAAAGGGGTGTGTTCAAATTTTTTGTTCCATGAGTAGGATTTTGTTTTATCATGCCAGAGAAAATCATGGCAGAGCAAAAATTGGCTAATTGTTTAGATGAATGTCGATGGTGAATCACTTGGAATTTACTGTATTTGGATCTGATGCCAAGTGTCCAGCGAAAAAAAGCCATTTTGTGGACGACGGCTAAATAATGAATACCGGATCTGACAGAAAGAAAGGACAATCATAATCCAAGCATCACGGAGTATTGCTCGGCAAGACGGGACATCAATTTGATGCACAGTGGATGGTGACAAATGTATTTGTCTTCTGTTTTCATCATCTGGACGGCCAGGTCATTTGTTTAGGTTTATTGCAATCTCGTAGTTCTCGAACTTGCCACAACTATTAGTTTGGTATCAATCCTCAATACCATCATGGACTGAATTGTCAATCAAGAAAATGTTACCATGCACGACCCACAATAAAATGATCACATTACAGAAAGGTTTGTTTTTTGTTATTACCTTATTAGGTCATTGTTGGGTTTTGAGCACAACTCCTAACCAGATAAGAACCTAAGCTAAATATCTACAAAATAAACCCTAAGCCTAATCCTTCTGATGGCTGTCGAATTCAAAATCTAGGCACTATGCTAACTATAAAGCTCACCCTAATGTCCCCTTACATCTATACCTTATCTCTATTTGTCCCCCTATTTGGAGAGAGCACTAAACTCAACAATGACCCCATGATGCATTATGGCCATACATATTGGATATAAAGATTATCTTTCTTTAAAGGGCGTTGTGGCAATTCTGAAACCCAGATTATTGCGAAAAAAGAGATGACTGATTTTGTTCATTAGAAAGTAAATCAAGTCTGACCATTTTTAATTTGCTTTCAAATGTTGATTCGAAATCTACATTCAGTGTACATCCTAGGTCCAAAACACTTGTAGTGTGTGGAACATGCCACCTGAAAATTGGGGAAAGACTTAGACTTTTGAAGATTCTTGTGTTTTCCACAAACATAAAGACATTTTTTTGCATCAGCCATTGGACTTAAACTTATATTGATTTCAAACAGTGCTTCGACCGCGTTAAAGCCATTATATTCTCATAATATATGACAGTTTCTCAATAGTGCTACCTAGTAAACATCATGTAAACCTGAATTGGACCAACTTATGAATAACATGTTTTTATAGGATATATATTCTCAATCACTTCTTCATTTGAACAAAGTATCAGCAATCAAACAGACATGAAAGCGTCATTTTGGTCAAATATTTGATGTAACCAGTGACTACAGTGGCCTCTGATTGGTCAGTTTATTACCGCTCGGAATGGTTTTTTTTGTTAATCTTCGACTTATTTTTTACAGCAATCCTGTGAAGAATAATATTGATTCCTTTCATGTATACAAGTGTATATCTACACCACATGAATCTGGTGATGAGCCAGAACTCCGTGTAAATTAACCTTTGAGTTGAAGTGCATGTGTATACTAAACAACTATATAGAAACTTCCCTTTAGTTAAACCACTCTTGCATCTGAATCAGAACAGCTGAGAGGTCTTGGGGCCAATTGAGCTCTTTTTCTTTCCTCTTGTTGCCATCCATGTTTTGTAGGCTCCACTAAAATGGGAAAAGCGAGCGTAAATTAAATCCAGAAAATCTACTGAATAGCTTGATGTAGTTGTGGGACCATGTACTGTTAGAAGTATGTGGTCACTCCTGCCAACATTTCCTGGTACAGACTGTTCTAATACCAAGCTTGATAATCAAATATCAAGTGATCATTCCTGGAAATATTCTGGGAAGATATAACAGTCGTGTACTATATTTACAGTCCCAATGCTCGACGTATGGACGTCATTCATTAAAAGATTAACAGAACATAACAAATGAGCACTGAGGACGATGTACTGTTTTACCTTGGTAAAAATGTATTGTTGAACCCTATTTATAGTTATCGGGTTCATATGTGTTAAAATTATTAATAAAAGCTACACATATGTCAAGATTAATAATAAATTATCATTGTGAAAATTCTCTTACTATACCCGGTAACTGGTTAGTTAATAGATCCCATTCTACAAAATAATCATCTTCAGCATATTGGTTAGTAGATTGACCCAATCGTCCAAGGTTACAAGCTGGTTGGCCCAGATAACCCATTTTCAGCATGTCGTTGAGGACTGGTACCGGTTGGTCGTCAGACTGCGGCTTCTGGTTGATATCGCCAACACCATTCATCTCTATCATACGGCAAGTATTAGATGGCGCAAAACTAAAATAGAGAACTAATGTACGCATTAGGTAATATCAAAGACAAAAAAATTCAGTGTACAGGTTTTACAATTCTATCATTTTATATTTCTTTGGAAAGTTCATTCCAGAAAAATCATCACAACAAGTTTTTCACAATCTCCAGGTTTCTCATGAAGATGTTCGCAAAAAGTAACTTTCAAGATTCGTTTGACCTGAAAGTATTAGTATAAAAAATAATTGAAAGGAATAAGTGGGTTTTGAATTTACATCAAATTTATTAATTTTAGAATTATTCAATCTCTCAAAACTGATTTCCATATACGCAACTTGATTCATAAGGGAAGACAGGTTTAAACATCATACCAAATTGTCTTTCTATTTTATTAGAATGCAGATGCTAACCGGGAAAGGATGGGCATTCACTGATGTTCACTGACGACCGGTCACTAGGTGCCATCAATTGTCACCTGATCAACGCAGTCACTGATGGCGCTTAACAGAGCAGAGGTAGCCGTCCTCATTAGTTGATCAATTTTACTCTTAAATTCAATCAGGCCATAAATCATTTTGATGATTCAGTGGTCTTCGTATCAAGTTTTAAATCTAACATCATCTCCAGCATTTCCATTAGGAACATCCTGATGCCTTGCTGTCTTCAATGAAAACTAACGATAACTTCTCTTTTGCAGAAAATAATTTGTTTTTTGTTTTATTTTTATTTCATGCATATTTGGATTTGACACCAACTGTCCTGAGAAAAAATGTGTTTGATTACTGGCGCAGTGAACAATGTTTGGGAAACCTACGCATCGACATTTGCGGTATAGGGTGTGGCCCCTTGTTTTTCTCGTCTCGCCACGTAGAACACGATACAGGGGTCCCGAAGCTATTAGTTGAAATCTGTTGAAAAGTTCGCATTGCGCATGCGCACGGAGCAGGCAGATCGAGGTGGACGTTTTGGGGACTGGATTGGCCCATAATGGTCCGATCGGATCGATTGGGGTGTCATCGCGAAGCTCTCGTGAGGAAGCATCCGACTGGATGGGTGTGACGTGAAACTGGCGTCATTCCGCGCATGTGCACTAAAAAGGGGCATGGTGATGGACTTTTTGGGGTCGAGGTGGGTCACTATTGGTCCAAATGGGCCGCGGGAGGTATCAAAGTGAAGCGCTCTTCCAGATCGATCATGTCATGGGTGGGTGCATGTTATATTAGGATGGAGTTTGAAGATATAAAATTCGGAAACACGGACTTTAACCCTAAACTAGGGAAAACCCTTATCAAACAGGTCTAGATGGACTAATATGGCTTCCTATCCGATCGCTTCACCGTATGAGGTTTTATTTTGAAGTTCTCTTGGGGTAGCGTCGGATTAGACTGGTGTCTAGTCCGTTTTCATCATTCTGCGCATGAGCAGCCTGGCCGTAGTATAAAACGCAGCAATTTTGGGGGTACGTGGGGTGTGTAGGAGGGACCATCCGTGGTCGTGGCGTCGTGAGAGATGTCAAGTTGAAGCGCTCGTGGTGTAGACCACGACTTGAGGAAGATCCATGTCATCTGTGACGTCATCGGTGACGTCATCAGTAGGAGTAGTACTAATGAAAGCAGATGGAGCAATTGAATGGCTTTCCGTCAATGAACATAAATACAAATTATTCATAAGTTGCTAGTGGTCATTCGTTTTTCATTGGCTCTCAGTTGAATACTACATTGTCACCTCACAGTAACTACAGTGGGTTATACTTATAGATATACATTTCATGAAATTGAAGTTTATTCTAATATAAGCATTGTGTGGTGGAGATGTGTTGATATAGGCTAATTCTGTACAACAATCTCAAATTTCGTTATTCACAGATGGGGATGTACGGACAGGTGGAACATTTGAATGGCTTTCCTCCATTATGCTGTTTGTGGTAAGTTACGATTCTCGGATTCTGTCTCCAAATCAAGAGTTATTATGCTCAATATCAATCGCGATCTGAGAAAAGAAAAAGAAGAATTACTGACTTGAATTCATCCGGAATATCAATAATGAGCGTTAACTTGACGGGTTATCATTATTGCGGATTTGAATGTCTTTCCACCGTTATGCAGTCTGTAATACGTTACGCGTCTGGTTGTCTTTTACACTGTTTTGGCATCTCCAAAATAGGGAGTTTACACCCGATATAAATCACCATCTGGAAAAGAAAGATGACAACAAATCTCTATTCAGTTTATGTTCGGTGGAATAATTATTTATCACAGTTTGCTTGCACCTGAAAAGTTGCATACAAGGGCGCAAACATGTGCAGCACCGCGAATTCTACGGCCGTAAAATATTCTGAATCACCGCGTTCGTTGGAAATGATACGTTTCTAAATTATTTTTGTCTGAACAGTACAAAAATATGTTTTCAGTATCATTGCCGATCGAACGTATGCTCTCTTCAATCGGCAATGTTTAATATCGCACGTCCCCGTAAACCGGCAATATTCCAATTTAATGACCATGAAAAATCGCGGTTCAAACATTGGGAACATTTCGTTTGAGACATAATGAAAATCAACTTAGTTGTTACAATTGGTTATGTTCAAAGTGCTCAAAAAGTTTGCAAGGTTTATGATATACTAATTCTAAGGAAACTCGTTGACCTGGAAGTTGTTTTCATCGCACAACTACATAAGCCCACAATATTATCAATCTTGCAACGGCGATAAATGGGGGTTTTTCGAATAGTTAGGACCGCGGTTTCTCGCGAATGGGCCGTTTTCGATTACTTAGGAAACAGTGTCACGTGACTTGGCGAAAAATGCCCGTGTTCGAATTTACTTAGGGTCGCCAATACTTAGGAACTTACCGTAGCCAAATGGGCATTTTAGGCGTGGGTAGGAAGGTGTTTGGAGTAGAGCTGGACCATCCGTGATCCGAATGCGTCGTGCGAGGTGTCATCTTGTAGCAACGCCCACCAACGCCAAGCTTAGCGCTTCAACGCCCTGGTGAAATAGCTCAGAAGCTCTGATTTTCTAGATATTTCATGGAATTGTCACTAATTCATCGAAATGCAGTGACGCCCGTCAACGATCGTTGTTACGCCGTAACGCCATATCACTACGCCTTAACGCCCGTCTCAACGCCCATCTCAACGTCTTATCTTAAAGCCTTAACTCCCTATCCTTACGCCCTAACGCGCATAGACCAGTCAATCGGCGGGTTGGGGAAGTAACCTATCAGTGCAGCCATAAGGGCATTCACGACGTGCACACCGCGGGACGTAAAAGTATGTAACAAAATATAGCACAATATATGACTGATTATGCTCATCATAATCAACGTTGGTCATGATGGCCAAGTGGTCTAAGGCGCCAGTCTTAAGTGCTGGTCCACATATATGGGACGTGGGTTCGAATCCCACTCCTGACGCGTATCTTTCTCTTTATTCTCCCCCATGTTGTAAAACCATTGTACAAATATAGCAGTATAGAAGCATCATTATGACCACGATATCCAGCGTTGATCAGGTTGGCCGAGTGGTCTAAGGCGCCAGTCTCCGGATCTATGAAATTGTCTTCCCCGGGGTATAGGTATACTGGACTGCACATGCGGGCGTGGGTTCGAATCTCACTCCTGACACGCATCATTTTACTGGTCATACGGAGTCATAGAAATGAGACTGTTGTTGCGGAGATAGCGTAATCTCTCAATTCCGTTTAAGTAAAAGTCAAGGGAAGTAATCCAGTTCAGTAGTACAGAAAGCAGAAACTATCCGGGTTAATATGAGGTGTAGGGTGTCCTCTTGAAGCTCTCGTGGTGTAGACCACGACATGAGGGATTTCCAAGTCATTTGCGACGTCATTGGTGACGTCATCAGTAAGAGTGGTAGCGAAAATTTGATTAGCCGACCAATACGTATGGACTGATGGGGGACACGAGTTAGTCCCTAAATGTACAGACACCACCACCGCCATCACACACCACTACTACCACCACCACACATCATTACTACCACCACCACACATCATTACTACCACCACCACACACTCACAATTTCGCTACTACTCGTACTGATGACGTCACCAATGACGTCACAAATGACATGGAAAGCCCTAACGTCGTGGTCTATACCACGAGAGCTTCAAGAGGACACCCCACACCCCATATTAACCCTGATAGTTTCTACTTTCTGTACTACTAAACTGGATTACTTCCCTTGACTTTTACTTACCCGCAATTGAGAGACTACACTATCTCAACAATAACTTTCTCATTACTACGACTTCGTGTGACCAGTAAAATGGTGCATGTCAGGAGGGGGATTCGAACCCACTCCATCATGTGCAGACCAGTATACCAATACCCCAGGGAAGACAATTTCATAGATCTTGAGACTGGAGCCTTAGACCACTCGGCCATCCTGACCAACGCTGGTTATCGTGGTCCTAACGATTGATATATAGTGCTATATTTGTACAATGGTTTTACAACATGACGAAGAACAACGAAAAAGGTGGGTGTCAGGAGTGGGATTCCAACCCACGTCCCACATATGTGGGCCAGCACTTAAGACTGGCGCCTTAGACCACTCGGCCATCATGGCCAACGTTGATTATGATAGACATAATGAGTCATATGTAGTACTACATTTTGTTGCATGCTTTACATGCCGCGGTTTGCACGCCGTGAATGCCCGTATGGCTGCACTGATTGGCTACTTCCCCAGCTCACCGATTGACTAGCTATGCGTGTTAGGGCGTTAGGATAGGACGATAAGGCGTTAAAGCATTGAGACGGGCGTTAAGGCGTACAGACAGAGCGTTAAGGCGTAACAATGGGCGCTGACGGGCTTCAATGCATTTCGATGAATTAGTGACAACTCCATGGAATATCTAGAAAATCAGAGCTTCTGAACTATTTCACCAGGGCGTTGAAGCGTTAAGCTTGGCGTTGTCGGGCGTTGCTACAAGATGACACCTCACACGACGCATTCGGACCATGGATGGTCCATCTCTACCCAAACACCTTCCTTCACACCCCCAAAATGCCCACTTTGGCTACTTCTCCTACTGATGACGTCACCAATGACGTCACAGATGACATGGACATTCCACCAATCGTGGTCTACACCACGAGAGCTTCTCTTTGACACCCCACACGATGCCACGACTACGGTTGGTCCCTCATACACATCCCACGCACCCCCAAAATTGCTGCTTTCTATACTACGGCCAGACTGCGCATGCGCAGAATGACAAAGCCGGCTAGATACCAGTCCAGTCCGACGCTACTCCAAGAGAACTTCGAAAGAAGACCTCATACGGTGACATCTTAGATGACGTAGACATCCCCAGCGTGGGTATGATGTGATGGAGAGGAGAATAAAATGATTGACGTGTCATCCTTGTTGTCGTTGTTCTCTCATCGGTCTACACCATGGCGTCAAGGGGCTATGCTAGGGCTTTACGGCGTTACAGCGAGCGCTCATTTGATCCAGGGATGGTCTGGACCCCAGAACATCCATGATTCTCCATGGTTTAGCTGTAAAGTCCGCCTTCCGCGTTTTATATTTTCGGGACAAATCCTAATTTTACATGCAACCCTGCAGACACCACCATATTCACTTCCCTCGATGGTTCTCCACGGTTTAGTTGTAAAGTCCGTTTTCTGCTTTTTATATGGCAAACCCAATCCTAAATTTATATACACCCACTAACCCACCCTGCCTTTCTCAGCAGGCTCCGATTCGCCGGGGACCGATATTAGTCCCTCTAGACCTGGTTGATAGGGATTTTCCCTAGTTTGGGTAAAGTCCGTGTTCCGCTTTTAATATGTTCCAAACCCAATCCTAATTTTACATGCACCTGCTAACAAACCCTGCCTCTCTCGGCAGGCCCTGATCGGCTGTGAAACCATATTAGCCCATCTAGACCTGGTTGATAAGGCTTTTCCCTATTTTAGGGGTAAAGTCCATGTTTCCGGATTTTATATATGTTCAAACTCACTCCTAATTTTACATGCACCCACTCATGACATGATCGCCCTGGAGGAGCGCTTCACTTTGATACCTCCCACGGCCCATTTGGACCAATAGTGACCCACCTCGACCCCAAAAACGTCCATTCCCATGCCCCTTTTTTACTGCGCATGCGCGGAATGACATCAGTTTCACGTTACACCCATCCAGTCGGATGCTCCCCCACGAGAACTTCACGAGGACATCTCACTCAACCCAATCTGCCCAATATGGGCCCACCCAAACTCCAAAACGCCCACCTCGATCTGCCTGCCAAGTGCGCATGCGCAATGCGAACTTTTCAGCAGATTTCCACCAATGACTTCTGAACTTCCGCTATCGTGTTCTACGTGGAGAGACGAGAAAAACAAGAGGCCACACCCTATACGGCAAATGTCGATGCGTGGGTTTCCCATTAGGTTAAACATTGTCCACTGCGCCGGCAAGGACCTACCCTGTCCACCCCAGGCCTACCTGAAAATGACCACCCGTATCCATTCCCCGGAGATCACTGGGGTCTTATATGTGCGGGGATATAACTTGTTCACGTGACAGGACGCCATCGGAGGTGACCTTCACATGACCTTTGATCCGGATGTGACCTTTGACAATTGACCCGGATGTGACGCCATCCGTGACGTCATCAGCTTCAATTTTGAGCCTCCTTTTCGACCAGGATTTTGCTCTCTCACTACTACTATGGTACAGTTGCAATATCCTCAATCTTCCAACTTCGTTGGAAGGGGGCGCTCAAATAACCTTAAACATGTTGAGTGATAACACAAAATTAAGAAATATAATCATAGCGTGTAGAAAAATTGGAACAAACTCAACTAAATGTCGCTTCTTCTTTTCTGTGTCTTCTTGTTGCTTCCGTTGGCTGCAGCTATTATAGTATCCCTTCGGACAGCGTTGATTGGTTAAGTTTGTTCCTGAAGACAATCAGATTCGATCACAGGGATGAACTTCATATAAGTCGTACGAGGCAAACCCACACTCGACGAAGGGTCTGAATAAGACAAGACGAAGTTAAGAGCCATTATTGTGCATTATTGTTGTGGTATCAAACGATTGTTGTCGCCATCCAAAATATGTGAATATTTTGAAATTAACATATCATAGCAAGCGGAGACTTCATACGAGCATAATGGTCTTGGCGCAATATCAATGCAAACCTGATTCTTATATCTGACCGAAATCGTTTCCAATTCATTTTGTTGACCAATTCCTTGATAATTTCAATTCAGTAACATTTAAGAACTACCAAGAATACCTGTTGTCACTTTTCAAAATATGCAATTTTGATTGAAAAAGATATCCCTCATTAACTATAGGCACTATGAGGTATGCAAAGTTAAGGGGGTGACATATGCAACTATACCTCTTTTCATAGAATCACAAGTGATCTGATTACTAAATAGGCAATAAAGTTGGTGGCCAATATCATATACCAATATGTTTCCCAAACCTGGCTGAATGTGAATACATGTATGACACCCCTTTGAACAAACAATGTAAATTGGAGAATATAATTACAGAAACAAAGCGTCTCGGCACTGCCAGCAGAAGTCAATAAAGAATAAACACACACTCTTGAAAGATGGTCCTAAAAATTGTATGAAATCACTGATACAACAAAGACTATGGCAGAAAAGAAAATTCCATCGGAAAGTAGTTTTAAAAGTTTGTTTATCATTTACTATGTCGAAATAATTGTCCAAGGCAATGGTAATTCATGTTAGCCAATATGAAGGACAGTCCAAAGCTGTGTAGAGCTATCCAAGACAGACCTGTGTGTCACACTTCTGTCACCAACCTGTGTTAGTTTGTGAAAGCTAATACATCTAAACCAGTTTGTGCAGTCAGTGAGGGAAATGCCCTGGATTCTTTCTATTTAATCCCCAACTGCCTATTGTCGTCCATTCATTCACAGCCTGTTGTGATTGTGCCAGGTTCTAAAAGAAGCTGCATAATTAACTGCCAATTGACACATATCTGTGATTTGATCCCCATGTCTGGTACACACAATTTCCAGACTAAGACAATCACTGAAGAAGTAAAAAAAATATTTAAAAATACTTCCCAAATCATTTTTCATATCTAACATAGTCTTTGTTGCAGAACATACTGTACAGAATTTTCTTAACTGCTTTTCAATATTGTGTGTTTAATATTTATGTACTTCTGCTGGCAGTCCCAAGAATCATTGTTTTTGTAATTATATTACCAAGAACTACCAAGAATACAATTTACATTGTTTGTTCAAAGATGTGTCATATTCACATTCAGCAAGGTTTGGAGAACATTTTGGTATATGATATTGGCCATCAACTGTGTTGCCTATTCAGTAATCAGATCACTTGTGATTCTATGAAAAAAGGTATAGTTGCATATGTCACCCCCTTAATATGATCATAGCTTTTAGCTGAAATTGATATTTTGCACATTATTTTAAACAGATGTCCAGTAGAGCTCATTTTATATCTCGCCGTTCAGAAATCCTTTTGAATATGTTCAACAGTGAGGTCTTGTGAACAAAATTGACATGCAAGGTTCACGTTTTTAGTCACCTGTTTATTAAAATATTCAACAGTATTAATATCATGACAACCAAATTTGTGTGCGTGTGTGTGTGTTAATTTTCAACTTTCTGTGGTTTGTTAAATTCAAGATATTGAGACTTTTTTTTAGAGCAAATGGCAGTTCTGTTTCAAAATCAAATCAATAGAACTAAGTAAACTTAACACTGCTTAAGGGTTTGGGTTGGTTTCTAGTGCCATTCATTTTTCAGCATTATCTAGCTACAAACTAGTCAATTGACACAACAAACTGCACTGTTTTCCTGCATTAAATTGGTCTGCAAAATGACTTCTTTGAACTGTTGAGAGTACATGCCCAAAATAGAACTGTCACTAATTCTCAGTTTGAATGAAACTATCTCCCCCAGATGGCACTATGGGGAAATAGTTCCGTCGGGAGCAGACCATAACTGATAAATATACCAGGTGTTTTCTGCATGACGGTAATGTAATATTCTTCTAGAATATGAAATTAATAAACCATTATATAGCGAGTGCCTTAGTTTAGAATATTGACAAGAGAGCAAATAAACAGATGGTCTTACCTGGCAGTCACACCCCAAACTCGCCAAAGACAGTCATACCAAGTAATGTATATCATCTGGCATCCGCAAGCGGTAACTAACTATAATATACTGAAGATATACCACATTTGTTTTTCTTTTTGATAATATAATATAATATAAATAATAAGATATGCCATATTAGAGCGTGTTTCACCAGCTGGACAAATGTTAGATATCTGACTGGACAGCAAGAACAACGGTTGGATATTTTAAAATCTGCTGGCGCCGTCTAGATTAAAATTTAACTCACGTAACAGCCTGTATTGTGCTTCTCTAGATAATAGTGTCCTCTTTTTAACCAGGCGTTCCTTTGGTAGTAAAATTAATGTTGTGTGGCATGAACTGGATGTCCTGTTGGTACAAGTAATCGATTTCATTTCTTACAAGATCAAGCAAGTGTTATGCTAATATATCGCAAGGACAGTGTGGCCGTTCGCACAGAAATAACAATGAATACACCAACAACGTCTGTTATGCAAATAAATGGAACCGCAACCGAAATGAAGGTAAAACAGGTTCACGGAGTTTTTGTGCACGGTCAAATAACAGATGCCCGGGTGAGAACGTACCAGCTGACAATATCACGAGTTCCAATCTGGATTCGGCACTGCAGACGCATTTGCATATGACTGCAGCACTACAAGTACTAACTGACAATGCCAGTCCAGCTGTCAATGACAAGTCAGTCACGTTAGCTGATAAATATTTCTAGGACATACCGGATGATTGTGATCGTCAAGCTAAAAAATATAACATCTTATTGAACTTCGGCAAAATTGAATCCATATCAGTAGACAATAATGATTTACTAACAGTACTTTACATAAGCGCGTGTGGGTTAAAGCAACCATTAGTTTATTGAATTTATAAATATGTATGTATGATGTCGGTTTTGCAGAAACAAATATGTTATATGGAATATGGAACAAGTCTTGGGATTATGGACGCAGAAATTTTTTAATGGACGACGACGGACTACACGATTCTTTGTCAATATGTCGTTGTTTTCGTTAACTCAGTCGTCAAGAAAACTAATTTCATTATAATGCAAGCGTCAAGTCCGTCATTCAATATTCGACCGTCGTGCATTAAAGAATTTCCGCATCCATAATCCAAAGAACTAATTCATATAACAGCTCCAAATTTAAAACCAAATCATAGTATACATCAACATAATCTAGTTTCCTGCAAGAGAGAATCGGTCAACAGTTTTGGATTATGCCGCTGTTCCAAACATATCAAATCCGTATCGCGGATCAGTATTCTTAATCCATATGATTTTCGTTGTAAAGTCGTTAAGTAGATAATGATGTAGCTCAGTCACGCTATGATTGTGACTGTTCATTATAGCAACACGAGGATATTGAATACATGGGTCCATAAGTCCGATAACCCCGGGTTAAGCAAAATTAGACACAAGTTACGGAACGTAGCCCATAGATCTTCCACGCTACGCTCGTATTTTGATATCAGCATGCGATATTGTATCGCCAAAATTTAGGAAATTTGAGGGAAGACGCTTGGTGGTATAGCTCTCTTTTGAAAGTTTCTGCAATATTGCATTGTGACGATAATTAAAATCCGCACAGTTAGCAGGATCTAGCAAATGGCACTAGGCGAGATAATGCATAAAATAAAAAAAATAAAAATTACTATACAATACAAGCGTCTAGTTCGTCATCGTCCATTAAAGAATTTTCAAGTCCATAAATCAAATACATAATTCAAATAACAGCATTAAGACCACATTCAAAGAAAAACAATCATAGTATACATAAACATAGACTAGTTTCCTACAAGAGTGAAGAAGTCAATAGTTTTTAATTATGGCGACAAGGCATCATGATGTGTTCCAAAGATATCGAAACCGTATCACTGATCGGCTTTCTTAATCCACATGATTTTCGTTGTTATTCGTTATCTAGAAAGTGATGTATCTCAGTCACGCTTTGAATGCGCGTGTTCATATGAACACCTCGAGGATCTTGAAGTACATGAGTTCAAACGACCCCTAGCCCCGAGATAAGCGGATTTAGACACGTTACGGAACGTAACGCCACAGTTCTTTCTCGGTACGCTCGTAAGTAGTATACAGAGTGCATCTAAAGCCACATTGGTGCCAGTGCGCATGCGCGAGAAATCGAAAGTGGTGTGCGCAGGAGTTCTGCGCATGTATGACGTCACTTCCGGTCTGCGTGAATCGGGCGTGACCTGGGTAGGACTGGTTGACCTATATCTGTAGACGCTGTCTGGCGGTGATACAGTTTGCCTCCGCGGACAGAAAGTAGTCCCAAATACATGGGGTTTGTCCCGAAAATATAAAAAGCGGAACACGCCGGGACTTTACCCCTACAATAGGGGAAAACTCGTATCAACCCTGGGAGTCCAAATGTTTGTTAAAATGTTGTAGGTCACTTTAACTGCTTATTACTCTGCTAGAATCAAGAAAAGTAGAAAGTTCTACATGTAATATGTTTGTATTCAAGTGAAATGTTGCTCGGGTCGAATTATATAATGTTATAAGTCCTATCGTAGATAGCACCAGTCCAACATTTAACATGGCCGGTATACAGATCAGCCTTCCCTCCCCCACATATGTGCTCCACAGCTCATGAAGAGTATTCAGATTTAGAGGTGGTGACTAAGAAAATAATAGTCGTCAATCTTGACTAGGAAATTTCGACTGTTGAGTAGAAAATTTCGACTAGTGTTTTTCTAGTCGGGGCGACCAGATAATTTTAACGGCGTAAATATGTGGTGGGAGTACCATACTAGTTGACCAATTAGGATAAATGCTAATCACCAAGATGTTAACCCAAGAATATTGGGTCGGAGAGCGACCCAAGAGAGTGGTGACCTAATAATGTTGGGTCAAAATAGTTGACCCAAAATTTCTGACTAGTATTTTTTGGATCGGAAGCCCATTGACCCAAGATTATTGGGTTTGTCCGACCCAAAAATTCTAACAGTGTACATGTATGCATATATGCCCAGTGGTGGGCTATACGCCATACCAAATATCATTCCTTCATTGTAAAGCCAGTTGCGCACATTGGAACACCGAGAGAGAAGGTTGTTCATCACATGGACAATCCACGGGCGTAATGCCTATGGGCCGTAATAGTTCAGTCGGTAGAGCATCGGCGCGATAAACCGTGGTCGTGGGTTCGAATCCCGCTGACAACTAATGTATTCGTTCTCTCTCAAAAATCATTTCATATGTTTATATGCTCAGTTGCGAGCTATAGGCCATACCAAATATAATTTCTAGGTTAAGCATCGGTATAGTTACCTTCCAAGTAAATGACATCTTTCAACACTGACAGATACTACGCATATAACATCCAGATAAATCTAAACTTCTACATTTGTCTATATCATGCATTTAAATCAATGAACATCTTCGCAATGAGAAATGTATTCATGCACTTTTTCGGATGAAAACAAAAGTTGTTTAATTTATTAATGGAACTAAATGGAAGATTCGATATGAGCCGGCGACAACAAAACATCTACATGTGCACATCTACAAAGTGTTTGCTGAAGACAGGTTTGAAGTAAATCTTCACGGTTCCAAAGTTATGCTGGATACCTCAAAGAACCACGCAAATTCATTGTGCATTAAGAAAACGAAGTAAAAACTGTTAAATATTTGTCTGAAAGTTGGGTTCAGCTTTGTTAATTGTTCGTATCATGGTAATAGAAATGCTGATGGGTTTTTTCCACGAATGATTGGCAATGATTGTAGTTGGGGCCATCAACTTTTTATGGTGATGATTGTGTAACTGTGCCGTCGAACGAGGTTAAGTCATAAAGTCATTTATTCACTGACATCCATCTGACAATGGCCCTGGCTTTCACATAAGGAACACTGTCACTAGTCGAGATCAAGATGCAGTAGAAGGAACAACCTTCGAAGACGAGTGTGATAAATATAGAGGAATAGAATTCATTGTGCAAAGAGAATATAAAGATCAGGCAGAATGCCTGAAAATAGCATTATCTTAAAACAGAACCTAGGAATATTTGCAATTTACCAATGAAGAATACAAAAGTTCATAACTAAAGTTAATATTTACAACTACATTTACAAAAAAATCGACTGGAAAAAAACTATAATACACGCGACTCGTATAGGAGCAGCCTGGCAGCCTGGCTGTTGGCCTCTCTCAGTGGACTTTAACTGAGGGAGAACTGGTTACATATGAAGGTATATCGTTGACATTTCTTGAATTTCCTGATGTGTTCAAAAAAGTATCCCCTGCTCATATTCATACAAAGCCAAACTGCTTAAAATTTAGCCTCTTTTGCAATGTAAGCTATTTATTTTTCTCACAAATAATCACCATAGCAATGCAAGTAGATTTATTATTCTGTGTGTGCCTGGGAGTCCAAATGTTTGTTAAACTGTTGTAAGTCACTTTAACTGCTTATTACTCTGCTAGAATCAAGAAAAGTAGAAATTTCTACATGTAATATGTTTGTATTCAAGTGAACATGTTGCTCGGGTCGAATTTACGGCTAGCACGCACGAGTCCCAGCAGTTTGACTTTGTATGAATATGGGCAGGTATACTTTGTTCACAAGCCATGGTGCAGTTTCATGCATCGTTTCAGCCTTGGACGTGTTGGACTATGCTTGTGGCGGGGATTTTCAGTCATTCCAAATTATGTTCTCAGCACACCCGTCAAAAGACCCAAGAAACGCAGAGAAATATAATCTGGTATACTTGTCAAACAAACAAGATCAACTCTCAAATTCCATAGGCACGTGCCCGCCTCCCCCCCCCCTTCCATGGGAAAATGCCTCCCCTCGTATATATTTCCTTTATTCCTAAGGATAGAGTGCAGAAACCTACCAGACTATATCTTTGGATCAGACTCCACCAGAAAATGTAAAAATAAATTAGTAAATAATAATCTGATATGAACTAAAATACTTTTTGCCCACTTTCCCATCAGGAATATTTGAAGAAATATAAAAATATCACTCTGGTACCCCCACATGACCGCCATTTTGAACTTATCCATGGCGGTCATGCAAAATGATTCCAATAGGATAAACTAAAAAGTCACGGAGTGTCAGCATTAAAGTATTTGTCGATCCGGAGGTAGTAGCAAAAAAAAAGACAACAACAGAAGTCCGATAGTATTAAGACGGTCGCCATATTGGTTTACACTATTGACATCGAGTCAAGTTTTATACATCTCGTAAGACCTTGGCAGCTTTAAATCGAGAACTGAGTTACATAAAGTAACGTGTTTCAGGTAGAGATTAACCGTACTCCAGTGTTATAGATAAATAGCAATAATACATAACGAGGAGGCATGGCCGCCATCTATGACATTACGACAAAAATCATATGGATTAAGGAAACCGATCAGCGATGCGGATTGGATTTTTGGAAAATCATGATATCTGGCCTGCAAAACTGTTAAAATATGTTGACCGCTTCTCGTTTGTAGGAAAGTAACTAAGTTTTTTGTGTGTATCATGAGTGTCAGGCGGTGCTAATGCTGTACACGAATTAGTTCTTTGGATTAAGGACACGGAAGCACGTTAAGGGACAACGGCTGAATACTAAATGACGAACTAGACGCTTATAATACGGTTCAATAGACCATTCCTGAAGAATGCCATATTAGACAACCGGAGTGACGTAAGGCTTGTATTCCGGTCAACTAGAAATGCATGGACATGATAATTGTCATTTTCATCATCCGGTCTAGGCGATGGTTCGTGGGTCATTTTGAGCCTATTTGCATAACCCCCCGAGCAGAAGATCGTGTGTAAATTAAAGATGGCGGCCACGTGGGGTACCAGAAAAGTGATGTTTTTATCATATTTCTTCAAAAAATTCTGCTTTTCCTCGATGAAAAGTGGGCAAAAACTATTTTATTTCACATCAAATTAATATTTACTAATTTATCAGGCAGTTTTTGGGAGAAATTGCATTAATAAAAAATTCGGAAAACCTGACCGAAAAATCGATCATAAAATCTCGTTTTTGAAAATGACGTCACTCTGATGTCATCAAAGCGGACATCTTGGGTTTTTTCTGGTAGAGCTTTACCCACGAGTATGGTGTGATATGTTTCAGCCCCCTAGCTGAAGGGGTAAGAAAAATAATTAGGAGGGGGGCCATTTCGGTCCCCTCCCAGGCCTGGACAGGTCCCAAAAAGCCCAGGCCAGATAGGGTTAATCTAGGGGGCTGAAACTTACCAAAATATATCCTTTTGTGAAAGCACCACAAAATGTAGAAAAAATCCAAGATGTCCGCTTTGATGACGTCACACTGACGTCATTTTAAAAAATGGCAGTTTTGGGGAGATTTTCTGGTTGGATTTTTCGAATTTTAGTTTGGGTGCACTCCAGAGATTCTTTCATTCGGCATGGAATAGACTATGGGTCCGTTTTTCGGCCACCAGTTGTCGTCAAACCTTCAACCCAAATCACTTATATGTATATATTTTCTGAAAGAGCACGATGAAACTATTATTTTAAGATATACCACTGCTATGTTATAGAAAATTTAAACTCGAACATTCTTCTCCATGTTTGCTTCATTTTTCCTAGAAAACCCCTTAAAAATGTCGAAAAATGGTCAAATTCGGCTCAATTTCCAGAAAAATCTGTAAGAGCGATTTTAATTAAACTTATTACACACGTTCCCTGGTCCGGTCTCAACTTAAAAAGGCAAACAAAAGTGGGTGTCAACCTAACCGTTTTTTGTCAGATTTTCTTCCCGTAAATGAGTCCCGATTTTTAGGCACACCCAAGGGCATAACTGAGGCAGGACAAACTTTACTCCATGATCCCGATCAGCGTGTAGACGAAGCCAGCCCTCGATTTGTACGTACTCGTTTGCAGCGTTGATAATGCTGAATAGGATGGCATTATAGATATAAGCTATTAAGGAGAAAAGAAGAATTATGATGTAGCAGAACAAGGGCAGTCTATCGTATTATGAAATTAGAGAGGGGCCATTACTACGAAACTGTGGAGGGAAACCTTAAGGGGCAGGATGTTTTTTTACGAAATTAATTATTCACATTTATCGTAATCTCAGAGTGTTTGTGAGTATGGCGGTATACAACACTTGCCAGTTATACATATTATTGTGGGAAATCCGACCGATAACTTTCCCCCTACCCCATCTTTGTTTTGATCACTTTTGCCAATTCTAGCAAGATTTTGGAGAATAAAACTCAAAATTAACCTATTTCTTCTGAATAATGTGCATCCATTCGGCAATCTGAAGGCCGTGGTTGCTTTTTCGCTTTCCAATGATAGCAGAAACACGGGAAAATGCCAATAAGAGATGGAACCAAGTCAAATTATTGGTAATTTTCCACTGAATTTCCTCCCAGAAACATGGGAAATACTTCAGAAACTTGAAAAATAATTCGTAAAACCATAATAATATACATCTATTCCAGACTTTATGGACTGTAAATGGGTTCTCTTGTAAAGAAAATTTACACTGGCAAATTGATATCATTTTGATATGACCTAGTTCTGCCATAATATCTACCGAAATCTCATTCCAGGGGGAGATAACTCATGTATGGAATACAGTATGCAATAACCTCAATAGTATACTAATGGACACACTGTGGATTATTTTAATCGAACTCCTGGTCTTCTTTCCACCTGCTTCCGAAAATAACGTTTCAGGTGTAACTTGGCAGTCAAAATTAAACAATCTGGCGTAATGACACATTTCCGCTCCGTAACGGAGTCTACATTAAGATAATGCATAGACTCCACTATTATGCCTTAAAGGGTGCACTCCAGAGATTCTTTCATTCGGCATGGAATAGACTATGGGTCCGTTTTTCGGCCACCAGTTGTCGTCAAACCTTCAACCCAAATCACTTATATGTATATATTTTCTGAAAGAGCACGATGAAACTATTATTTTAAGATATACCACTGCTATGTTATAGAAAATTTAAACTCGAATATTCTTCTCCATGCTTGCTTCATTTTTCCTAGAAAACCCCTTAAAAATGTCGAAAAATGGTCAAATTCGGCTCAATTTCCAGAAAAATCTGTAAGAGCGATTTTAATTAAACTTCTTACACACCTTCCCTGGTCCGGTCTCAACTTAAAAAGGCAGACAAAAGTGGGTGTCAACCTAACCGTTTTTTGTCAGATTTTCTTCCCGTAAATGAGTCCCGATTTTTAGGCAAACCCAAGGGGCATAACTAAGGCAGGACAAACTTTACTCCATGATCCCGATCAGCGTGTAGACGAAGCCAGCCCTCGATTTGTACGTACTCGTTTGCAGCGTTGATAATGCTGAATAGGATGGCATTATAGATATAAGCTATTAAGGAGACAAGAAGAATTATGATGTAGCAGAACAAGGGCAGTCTATCGTATTATGAAATTAGAGAGGGGCCATTACTACGAAACTGTGGAGGGCAACCTTAAGGGGCAGGATGTTTTTTACTAAATTAATTATTCACATTTATCGTAATCTCAGAGTGTTTGCGAGTATGGCGGTATACAACACTTGCCAGTTATACATATTATTGCGGGAAATCCGACCGATAACTTTCCCCCTACCCCATCTTTGTTTTGATCACTTTTGCCAATTCTAGCAGGATTTTCGAGAATAAAACTCAAAATTAACCTATTTCTTCTGAATAATGTGCATCCATTCGGCAATCTGAAGGCCGTGGTTGCTTTTTCGCTTTCCAATGATAGCAGAAACACGGGAAAATGCAAATAAGAGATGGAACCAAGTCAAATTATTGGTAATTTTCCACTGAATTTCCTCCCAGAAACATGGGAAATACTTCAGAAACTTGAAAAATAATTCGTAAAACCATAATAATATACATCTATTCCAGACTTTATGGACTGTAAATGGGTTCTCTTGTAAAGAAAATTTACACTGGCAAATTGATATCATTTTGATATGACCTAGTTCTGCCATAATATCTACCGAAATCTCATTCCAGGGGGAGATAACTCATGTATGGAATACAGTATGCAATAACCTCAATAGTATACTAATGGACACACTGTGGATTATTTTAATCGAACTCCTGGTCTTCTTTCCACCTGCTTCCGAAAATAGCGTTTCAGGCGTAACTTGGCAGTCAAAATTAAACAATCTGGCGTAATGACACATTTCCGCTCCGTAACGGAGTCTACATTAAGATAATGCATAGACTCCACTATTATGCCTTAAAGGGTGCACTCCAGAGATTCTTTCATTCGGCATGGAATAGACTATGGGTCCGTTTTTCGGCCACCAGTTGTCGTCAAACCTTCAACCCAAATCACTTATATGTATATATTTTCTGAAAGAGCACGATGAAACTATTATTTTAAGATATACCACTGCTATGTTATAGAAAATTTAAACTCGAATATTCTTCTCCATGCTTGCTTCATTTTTCCTAGAAAACCCCTTAAAAATGTCGAAAAATGGTCAAATTCGGCTCAATTTCCAGAAAAATCTGTAAGAGCGATTTTAATTAAACTTCTTACACACGTTCCCTGGTCCGGTCTCAACTTAAAAAGGCAGACAAAAGTGGGTGTCAACCTAACCGTTTTTTGTCAGATTTTCTTCCCGTAAATGAGTCCCGATTTTTAGGCAAACCCAAGGGGCATAACTAAGGCAGGACAAACTTTACTCCATGATCCCGATCAGCGTGTAGACGAAGCCAGCCCTCGATTTGTACGTACTCGTTTGCAGCGTTGATAATGCTGAATAGGATGGCATTATAGATATAAGCTATTAAGGAGACAAGAAGAATTATGATGTAGCAGAACAAGGGCAGTCTATCGTATTATGAAATTAGAGAGGGGCCATTACTACGAAACTGTGGAGGCAACCTTAATTAAGGGGCAGGAAGTTTTTTACTAAATTAATTATTCACATTTATCGTAATCTCAGAGTGTTTGCGAGTATGGCGGTATACAACACTTGCCAGTTATACATATTATTGCGGGAAATCCGACCGATAACTTTCCCCCTACCCCATCTTTGTTTTGATCACTTTTGCCAATTCTAGCAGGATTTTCGAGAATAAAACTCAAAATTAACCTATTTCTTCTGAATAATGTGCATCCATTCGGCAATCTGAAGGCCGTGGTTGCTTTTTCGCTTTCCAATGATAGCAGAAACACGGGAAAATGCAAATAAGAGATGGAACCAAGTCAAATTATTGGTAATTTTCCACTGAATTTCCTCCCAGAAACATGGGAAATACTTCAGAAACTTGAAAAATAATTCGTAAAACCATAATAATATACATCTATTCCATCCTTTATGGACTGTAAATGGGTTCTCTTGTAAAGAAAATTTACACTGGCAAATTGATATCATTTTGATATGACCTAGTTCTGCCATAATATCTACCGAAATCTCATTCCAGGGGGAGATAACTCATGTATGGAATACAGTATGCAATAACCTCAATAGTATACTAATGGACACACTGTGGATTATTTTAATCGAACTCCTGGTCTTCTTTCCACCTGCTTCCGAAAATAGCGTTTCAGGTGTAACTTGGCAGTCAAAATTAAACAATCTGGCGTAATGACACATTTCCGCTCCGTAACGGAGTCTACATTAAGATAATGCATAGACTCCACTATTATGCCTTAAAGGGTGCACTCCAGAGATTCTTTCATTCGGCATGGAATAGACTATGGGTCCGTTTTTCGGCCACCAGTTGTCGTCAAACCTTCAACCCAAATCACTTATATGTATATATTTTCTGAAAGAGCACGATGAAACTATTATTTTAAGATATACCACTGCTATGTTATAGAAAATTTAAACTCGAATATTCTTCTCCATGCTTGCTTCATTTTTCCTAGAAAACCCCTTAAAAATGTCGAAAAATGGTCAAATTCGGCTCAATTTCCAGAAAAATCTGTAAGAGCGATTTTAATTAAACTTCTTACACACCTTCCCTGGTCCGGTCTCAACTTAAAAAGGCAGACAAAAGTGGGTGTCAACCTAACCGTTTTTTGTCAGATTTTCTTCCCGTAAATGAGTCCCGATTTTTAGGCAAACCCAAGGGGCATAACTAAGGCAGGACAAACTTTACTCCATGATCCCGATCAGCGTGTAGACGAAGCCAGCCCTCGATTTGTACGTACTCGTTTGCAGCGTTGATAATGCTGAATAGGATGGCATTATAGATATAAGCTATTAAGGAGACAAGAAGAATTATGATGTAGCAGAACAAGGGCAGTCTATCGTATTATGAAATTAGAGAGGGGCCATTACTACGAAACTGTGGAGGGCAACCTTTGTGTGTTTTCTTCGCAAACATTGTATATTGAATATGTAAATAGTGATATGGAACGGCATAAAATATATTTTGTCGACTTCCTCGCAGAAAAGCAGAAAATTTTGAGAAAATGATTACAACATTAATGTTCTGGTTCCGTACTTGTCCGTCATTTTGAATTTATCCATGATATTCTGCTCTGGGGTTATGCAAAGAGGCTTAAAATGACCCCATTGTGATAAACTACAAGGTCAGGGGTCATCAGTTCTACATTTTTCTCTTTTCGGAGACAGGGTAGACAGTTTAGTAGAAGGGGCGATAATGTTATCCACAGCAAACCTGGTATAGGATTACGCTAATCAGTCTCTCGTTGGATTAGTTAATTTGCTATGCCGTATGGGTTTTATGTATTTTGAAAACAGAAAAACAACTCGCTGCTTATTTTGATAACGATGTTCCTGCTAGGTTAACAATGTGTCAACAGTGCTTTGTGATTCCAAGGACATTCAGACGAACTATAAATAGTTGTCGTTGTTCGGACATGTTTCGGGCTGGCAGTTGACCCAATATCGCTATGATCTGTTTTTTTTCTTCTTAATGATGACAATGGCGTTAATGTGTTGACTAAATATGCACAACGAGAGTCTCATGACAAATTGGTAGTAGGGTATGTCTTGAAGGAATGCTATTTGAATAATTCAGAACATCTTTTAACTTTTCTCCCTGCCTCTGTGGCTATGCAGTCAGTGGGTGTCGGAAGATCACATCTGTCGATGTTTTATAGTATCTCTATCTGAAATAGTTTCTGAGAAACAAATATTTATATAGTTTGATAAAAACGATAATTCAAAGAACATGCTACGTCAAATGGTTTTATTTGGGATAATGTCGTCTACAATTGGAACGCACTTAGGTAGGTAATTTTTTTCCAGATCAACTTATTCTCCAGATCAACAATGAGTTGATTGTATATTGGCATATTGTCATATATGCGATCTGAAAATGGTTGAACTTATATCGACCAACACACAGGGCCATCTCATCTGTATATCATGCACCTAATTAAATCATTATTTTTCATAACGATTCGGTCACCAGCGATGTTTTTAATATCGAATAAGGCATTAGTAGCAATGACTGGTTAACCATAACATAATTACTCGGAAATTTTCTAAAAATAAATGCAACATTTGCAGACTTATTTGAGTCGCTTGAACAGCATAAACTAGTCTCTCCCTTTTCTGATTTCATCTGCAGAAATTCCCGACTACATGTGTCCTTCCTTATCCTTACCAACCGTACGTCATAACGACATATGCTACTACTACTTCGAGAAAGCCATCACATGGTCAAGAGCCAGAGAAGCCTGTGCGAAATTGAACATGAAGATGATCAAGATAACCACTGAGGAAGAAAACGTTTTCATTAAAATCGGTCATTTTGGTTTTAGCAACTTTTGGATTGGAGCAAAAGAATATAAACGAGGTGAATGGAAATGGTATGATGGTGAGTCACATCTATGCATGTCGAGTCATGTTTCAAATTTCGCTTGAGCCGGAGATTAGAGTCGTTTTGTCGCGAAATTCGCGAGACAAAGCTGGGGCTTTGGCTGGAGCTCAAGCGTGAATGAGATACATCATTCTTTAGATGACGACCTTACAACGAATATTATGGATAAAAAATACTGATCAGCGATACGGATTTGATATCCTTGGAACATCATGATATCTTGCCGGCGTCATTGAAAACTGTTGACCGCTTCTCTCCTGCAGGAACCAAGCCTATGTTTGTGTATACTATGATTCTCTTTTTTAATTTGGTGCTGATATTGTTATGTGGAATATGGAATAGGTCTTTAGATTATGGACGCGGATATTCTCTAATGGACGACGACTGAATTATGAATGACGGACCAGACGCTTGTAATTACGTATGTACCGTGCCCCTGATTTTTAGTGAGTATAGACGTTATCGCAGATATGTTTCATATGCTATCGTGCATTTTGTTACATCGCATAATTAGTGACGTGATCAAATTAAATCATTGAAACGAGTGTAGGTTAGCTAGGTTAGCCCTACACTCTTAAAACGCTAATGTTAGCTTTAACATCAAGAGTGATGGAGGAGGGAAAGCACTTAGGAATTGTTGTGTTCAGCACTTTTAAGTGTTGGATACAGCAGCTCAAAATGTTACGTTTAAAATCTATGTTATAAATACAACACTTTCTAAATGCTTTCCCTCCTCCAACACTGTAGATGTTAAATCTAACATTATCGTTCTAAGAGTGTATCTAACATTTCTACCAAATTGTTCACTGCAGCTGCGGAACGACGAGAACATGAGAGGTGAAACATTCTGAATTTTGCGCGGATCTTATTGTCGTCCTTTCACAGGTTCAAGGAAAAATTCAAAAATGGCGACAACGAGATGTCCACAGAAGGTCGTCTTTTTAGTCTTTTTCTCTGTATCTTTCTTCCCTAAAATAGAACGAAAGTATTTTATTCTGCAAAAAAAATAGTTTTGTTCCTCTATCATATCAACTACATTTGGAAAGAAAACGCAGGAAAAGATACAAAATTCGGAAAATCGACCCAAAAATAGTCTCTGACAAGCGGCCATTTTCTTTTAGTTTTTTAATAAAAATTGTCTTGGAGAGCCTAATGCAAATATATATAGCAGGGAAAGTTTCAACCGACTACCCCAAAGGTTAACAAAAATAAATAGACGGTTCGACAACACCCTCGCCTCCCCCCACCCCTCCCCATGTTCAGGCTAGCACAGACCCCAAATCGGCCAGACCTAGGTAAAACTTGCTCCACCTTCTTCAGATCTAGAGCTTAGCGGTTGTGTAAAACAGCAATGAACAAAACAGATGGACTTGAGAGTTTGTTTCTTGGCATTACTACTTTATGCTGTATAATAACTACTTAACATATTCAACCGGTTGATTGCACAGTGGTTAAAACTTCACTCGCCCTTGACCCTTAAGTTAGGATAGCTGTTTCACGAGAATTTTTCCTAAAGCAACCAACCTAAACTTTAGTAAAATATCGATGCTCTGTGTTCACTTTTACGAGAATGTTTCCTAAAGCAATAAGCCTAAACATTAGTCAAATATCGATGCTCTGTGTTCATTACACATACATATATAGCTGCCTACAGCGATACCTAAAACAGATTTGTAAGTCCACCGTGACTGACAAGTTTGGTTAACGTCGAGCAGTATTGTTGTGAACGAATTTGAAGATGTGGAGATGTTTGTTCGTACTTGTTCGCATTTGACACTGAACTTTTGTTCGACGAGTCTTTTGCCGGTCACATTGTTAATGGGCAATTCAGCTTATCATTGTTTAGTCCCGAGAAGTTTGTTTGTAGCATAACTTGAAACATAAGGGAAAACAATTCGCGAAAGCGCATTTAGTCTGAATAAGAGAAAAAGTTGAAAACAAATAGATGAGACACATTCACCGAAGGCGGTGGTGGTGCAAATATGTCACTCGACCAATTGCGGGAATTACGCCAGAGCTGAAGGATGTTACCTTCCAAAGTACACTGGGTACTCTAAGCTGAAAGAATTATAAATATACTTCAAGTATTGAGAAAAACTAATTAATTACGGTGTTACTTTCATCAGTTGGACGAAAAGTGAATGCTACTGAATCCATAGTGGAAGATCGTGTGATAGAACGATATCAAAGAAGACACTTGGCGACGTTTGTTGTACTATCAAGTGCTCAGTCTTTGGTATGTGTTCTGGTACCATATGACTAGATTGTGTTCAAATATATATTCTTAACCCTGACAAGCCTGTGGGCATTATGGCTCCCTACCAAAATTTCTCTCCTAGCCTCCGGAGAACGGGAGAACTTGATGCTAAAGGTCAAATATCGCACAGACATGTATCCACATGGGATTTCTCGACTCTCTATACTACAATCCATCACCAATACCTTATTGACCGTCAAAGGTCATGAATAGTATCTGTGTTCAACAAAACTAATCGTAGATATATTAATGTCGGAAGCCATAAAGCAATCTTTAGCTCTACTACATACAGGAAATATCATTCATGGAAGGTTTCTTTTGTTAATATAGTTGCTTGAGTTTCTCATTAAAAATATCTATGTGAAATTTGGCAACACAATATATCAACAGCATATAGGTATTCCAATGGGTACTAATTGTGCACCCCTATTGGCTGACCTATATCTGTTCTCTTATGAATATGACTATATGCAGGCGCTTTCAAAAACCGATCCATTCAAAGCCCGTTCCTTCTCATTCACCAAACACTATATAGACGATCTTCTCACTGTGGATAATCGCTATATAAATGACGCAGTGAAGGATATATATCCACCTTCACTGGATTTGAAGGAAACTACAGATAGCCCCACAGGCACATCATATTTAGATCTATATCTCTATAAAAATGAAGCGGGCATTCTCTCTCGTCGACTTTATGACAAAAGAGATGATTACAATTTCGACATCGTAAACTATCCCTTTCTGGACAGGAATATTCCAGTGGGACCTGCATATGGCGTATACACATCTCGCCTTGTAGCATTAGCTAGATCCTGTGTTAATTGTGACGATTTCAATCAACGCCACAAAACATTGTTGCAGAAACTGATAGAACAGGGCTATTCCGCCAAACGCCTCCAAGTTTCTCAAATATGGCGATTCATATCGCATGCTGATAGCAAAATACGAACGTAGCGTGCAAGATCTGTGGCGTTCGTTTCGTAACTTGTATCTAATTCCGCTTAACCCCGGGCTAGGGGCCGTATGAACCCATGTATTTCAAGATCTTCATGGTGCTCATATGAACAGGCACAATCAAAGCGGGACTGAGATACATCATTCTCGATGACGACTTTACAACGATTATCATGGCTTAAGAATAATGATCAGCGATAAGGATTTGATATTTTTGGAACATCATGATGTCTTAGCGGCATCAATGAAAACTGTTGACCGCTTTTCTCTTGAAAAAAAAAACTAGCTTATGGTTTGTAGAAGTACTATGCTTGTCTTTTTGAATTTGGTGCTGAAACTGTTGTATGGAATATGGAGTCTCTGGATTTTGGACGCGGATATTCTTTTATGGACGACGGCTGAATTATGAATGACGGACCAGACGCTTGTGATGACAAATAATGATAGCTGACACTCCGTGACTTTATATATTATCATACGGGGGTCATTTTGAGCCTATTTGCATGAACCCTGATCAAATGGTATCAAATATATCTGCTGTTGGCCACTTAGTTGGTTATAGTCCGTGGGCTGAGTAGGCCCACCTTGCACCCCCACAACTCTCCGAAACTATGATTTTTTAGTACTTTGGAATGTGCCGAAGAAGAAAATATATGTTAACACGCGAGATATTGGGAAGAACTGGCAGATCAGAGAAATTAAAAATTGCACCTAACGCCTTTATTTTGCGTTTACGCTAAAATGTTCCTAACTTTTTTATTTGTTTTCCAACTGATTGAAATGAGGTACCTTTTTGTTCAGCATAAACGGAGGAATCAGTCCGAAACAGCAAACATTGTAATAATTCAAATTTATGACGTCAGTAGGGGGCCATCTCCAAATTTCACGAAAAAAATGTCAAAATTGACTAACTACAAGCAATACTGATAACTAGTCATATTTCTGCTACATTATCTATGTAACCTGGTTTAATATGTTGTTTTCATTTGTATTTTGTGCTTCAATACATTGAAATATTTTCAATGTTGTAAACTAGCACTAACATGGATAAATAACTTAGCACTATGTTACTTATGCAATGAATAGTAGGGGTGAGGTTGCTAAAATGTTCTTAACTTTTTTATTTGTTGTCCAATTGATTGCAATGAGGTATCTTTTATTCAGCATAAACGGAGGAATTAGTCCAAAACAGCAAACGTTCTAATATTTCAATATTATGACGTCAGTAGGGGGCCATCTCCAAATTTCACGATAAAATGTCAAAATTGACTAACTACAAGCAATACTGATAACTAGTCACAATTCTGCAACATTATCTATGTAACCTTTTTTATTTGTTGTCCAATTGATTGAAATGAGGTATCTTTTTATTCAACATGAGCCGGAGAATCAGGCCAATATAGTAAACTTCTAATATTTACTTATTGTGACATCACTAAGGGATCATCTACAATTTTCATATGAAATCGTATTTTACCAAAATTGTTACCTAAAATGGTTCAAATGATTCTTTTTTGGTTAGCCGAACACATGCAGGATACAAATATATATGCTAGTAAGCGCTGAATTAACATTCAACATAAATATGCAAAGTAGAATATCAAGATTTATTTGTTTGAAAAGTTCGTTCCTTTTCTTTATGGGGGTGTAGTTATCTAAATGGTTATAACTTTTTTATTCCTTGTCCAATTGAGTGAAATGAGGTATTATATATGCGACATAAACTGCGATACCGGATATTAACAATGGTGCGCAGGGGTCAAAGGACACTTCCGGTCACGTAACCGGAACCGGAAGTTGTCGCAAGACAGGTGGCGCCCCTTGTCGAAAGTAGGTCAATAGGAACCAATTTAGCCTGTCAATGTTCAAAAGAGCCAATTTAGCCTGTACATCATGTCTGTGGTTAAAGGTCATTTCCGGTCACGTGAGTCATCACGGAAAACCCGGATGTAAGATGAGGACCCGTATGTAAGTCCACAGTACCCGGATGGAACGACGGGAAAAACCCACTGGGAAACCCGGATGTTGACAAGGTCCGAGATGTAAAATCCACTGCCCACACATACACACACACATACGCCCGTGCGCGCAATGCGGCTCAGTCGTACACCAGTACATGTCGGTCCTCGACTTAGGGGTAGTTGAACTGAGTGTGCTAAAAATAGATCACCAGCTAGCGTGCTATAAAAGGGAAGCGGCCTGGCCGTTTCATCAGACACTCAGACAGCGGGAACTCCCACCCATCGCCTACTCAGCCGACTGACTATAACTGGACTGTGATGCATTATACCATATCTTTGATGTATTATACCTTATCTGTGCTGTATTATAATCGGCGAGGTATCAATGTGAAGCACTCGTGGTTCCGATTGGATGGGCTGGGTCGTGGAAATGACGTCATTCTGCACATGTGCAGTTGTGGCGTAGCAGTAAAAGGGAAGTTGCGGAAATGTGCAAGAGCAGTATATCACATCGGGATATATATTTCATCCAAGTATAGCGGATAGCGGTTGTCCTGAATAACAACAAGTTCAGGAATGTTTATACAGTTTATTATCCCCAATGTTACATCATACCCAGGCTGGGGGAGCCGCCCTGGGAATGTTTAGTATGTTCACAACAAAACAAATTGAAATATCAAAAACCATGTTTTATTATTTAACACACCGTCACATTACGTACAAGGGTTTACTGAGCTCAAGTCAATGATAAGCATGTAGACGTAGAGAGTATATACAGCATGTTAGGCTATTCATCAGTGCACAGGTGACGCATTCAGCCGAGAGAGTTGACCAGTTTAGCCACGAAGAACGTAACATTGGTGACCCTCTGCACTGACCTCTTGGTGTTGAGGCGTTGGCGTTGTGCCCATTCCAGGGGATCCACGGTGTCCAGTTTTTCCAGCATCGTCTCTAGCGACGCTCGGCAAATGATGGTGAAAGGATGGTCGTACACTTGGTTGTTGGCACTGGAATGGAAATAGCGCAGTTGATCCGTCAACTTATGACGTATAAGATTTACCCGAAAGCGACATTTATTTTTAAGGCCGTACGTTGGTCATTGAAGACGGCTTCCTGCGTAGACGGGCGAGGTCGGTCAGTCGGAAATTGTAGATATATTGAATTGGGCGATGACGGTGGAAACAGTGCCATGTCATGGGCCAATGAAGGTGATAGATGTCACTCACTTGACGGGTGTCCTATAAGAGATCGCTAGGAACATTTATGGGCTCATCCGCGAAGTGTACTTTGCTCTCCACGTCATACAAAATCTGGCCCAAGGTCTTGTCATCGGAATTTGCGTATTGAATTAGGGCGACATCATCATCATTATCGGCCCTCGTGAGATGGGTGGGAGTTCTCGCTCTCTCAGAGTGTCTGATGAAACGGCCAGCCCGTTTCCCTTTTATATCACGCTAGCTGGTGATCTATTTTTAGCACACTCAGTTCACCTACCCCCAAGTTGAGGACCGAGATGTACTGGTGTACGACTGAGCCGCATCGCTTGTGTGTGTGTGTGTGTGTATGTGTGTGTGTGCGTGCATGTGCGTGTGTGTGTGTGTGTATGCGTATGCGTATGCGTGTATGTGTGTATGCGTGATGTGGCGGTGATTACGAGCTTGGTAGGATTCTAGATTAACCCGGGAAGGATGGGCAGCTCCATTTGGACCAATCTTTCCACAAGGTCGTTCACCTTCGTGTATCTTCGGTCACTTCCGAGTCTCTTCGTCCGAGTCTCTTCGGTCACGTTCCGAAAAGACACGGAGGTGCCCGAAGAGACACGGAGGTGCCCGAAGATGTCACGGAGATCACCGAAGATGTCACAAAGGTCACCGAAGATGTCACGGAGGTGTCCGAAGAGAAACGGAGGTCACCGAAGATGTCCCGGAGATCACCGAAGAGACACGGAGGTGCCCGAACATGTCACAGAAGTCAACGCCCGGTGGTGGTGGCGGTGGTGGTGGGAGCTCCCGTGTGGCAGAGCTCTTGGATCGGAGCTCTTGGAGTTCAAAGCGTGTGGAGCTCAGAGCTCGGAAGTGACATTTGCATATGACCTCTGTGAGGTCACTTCCGCTTCCGTTCACGTGACCGGAACTGACCTTTGACCCCTGCGCGCAATTTTTATCCGGTATTGTTAGCGCGCGCAGGGGTCAAAGGTCAGTTCCGGTCACGTGAACGGAAGCGGAAGTGACCTCACAGAGGTCATATGCAAATGCCACTTTCGAGCTCTGAGCTCCACACGCTTTGAGGTCCAAGATCTCCGATCCAAGAGCTCTGCCACACGGGAGCTCCCACCACCACCACCACCGGGCGTTGACTTCCGTGACATGTTCGGGCACCTCCGTGTCTCTTCGGTGATCTCCGTGACATCTTCGGTGACCTCCGTGTCTCTCCGGGCACCTCCGTGACATCTTCGGTGACCTCCGTGACATCTTCGGTGACCTCCGTGACATCTTCGGGCACCTCCGTGTCTCTTCGGGCACCTACGTGTCTTTTCGGAACGTGACCGAAGAGACTCGGACGAAGACACTCGGAAGTGACCGAAGATACACGAAGGTGAACGGCATTGTGGAAAGATTGGTCCAAATGGAACTGCCCATCCTTCCCAGGTTAATCTAGAACCCTACCAAGCTCGTAATTACCGCCACATCACGCATACACACATACACGCATACACACACATGCATACACACCCGCACACACACGCATACACACGCATACACACACGCACACCCACAAATACACACACACATGCATACATACACACACACGCACACACAGACGTATACACACACTTGCATACACACACACACACGCACAGATACATACACGCTTACGCCCACTTGCATACACACACACAGGCACGCGTACACACACACCCGCACGCAAGCACACACGCGTACACGCAAGCATACACCCACACACGCACACACCCACACGCACACACACACGCGCGAATACTCTCATTGCGCCTTGCGCCGCTAGGTCAAAAGGGCTCGAAATGCGCTTTTATACTACTAATCCTTCCTTCACTCCCCAAAAATGCCCACTTTCGCTATTATTCGTACTGATGACGTCACCGATGACGTCACAGATGCTGTGGACATCTCTCAAATCGTGGACTACACCCCGAGACCTACAAGATGACACCCCAACGACGCATTCGGACCAAGGATGGTCCATCCCTACCCCAAATCCCTTTCTTCACCGCCCCAAAATGCCCACTTTCGCTACTACTCCTACTGATGACGTCATCAATGACGTGACAGATGCTGTGGACATCCCTCAAATCGGGGTCTGCACCCCGAAGGCTACAAGATGACACCTCCCACGACGCATTCGGACCAACGATGGTCCATCTCTACCCCAAATACCTTCCTTCACTGCCACAAAATGCTCACTTTCGCTACTACTCGTACTGATGACGTCACCGATGACGCCACAGATAACGGGAACATCCGTCAAATGGGGCTGTACACCCCGAGAGCTACAACATGACACCTCCCAGGACGCATTCGGACCAAGGATGGTCCATCTCCATCCCAAATACCTTCCTTCACTGCACCAAAATGTTAACTTTGGCTACTACTCGTACTGATGACGTCACCAATGACGTCACCAATGACGTCACAGATGACGTGAACATCCCTTAAATCGGGGTCTACACCTCGACAGCTACAAAATGACACCTCCCAGGACGCATTCTGACCAAGGATGGTCCATCTCGACACCAAATACCTTCCTGCACTGCCCCAAAATGGCCACTTTACTTACTACAACCAACTGCGCATGCGCAGATTGACGCGACTTGCATTTAAAACGACGCCATTCTGACTCTACCCCACACAAGCTTCACTTTGACACCCTCCACGACCCATTCGAACCCATAGCGGTCCATCTCTACTCCAAACACACCCCCACATACCCCCCAAAATGCCTGCTTTCTATAATACGGCCAGACTGCGCATGCGCAGACTATTGAAAACGGACGAACCATTAGTCCAGTCGGATGCTCCTCAGCGAGAGCTTCAAAATAAGACCTCATACGACACCATATGATCATTAGGGGCTCACCTAGACCCCAAAACGTCCACCCCGTATGAACCTATACCACATAAGCATGCAGTATAGGCATATGGGCTTACCCAGGCCTCAGTGAACTTTTTCCAAAAATTTCACCGTTCCGCTTCGAATCCCTTCCCATCGTGTTCTAAATGACGAGACGTGAAAAACAAATCCAAACAACCCATATCACGATGAACGTGTGTTAATTTCCCAGGTTGAACCTATACCCCCATATAGCCAGCATGGAGCTATATGATCCTATATACAGACCTACCCGTTACTTTTCCAAAAATAGGATCATTAGGGGCTCACCTAGATCCCAAAACGTCCACCCCGTATGAACCTATAACCCATAACCATGCAGTATAGGCCTATGGGCTTACCCAGGCCTCAGTGAACTTTTTCCAAAAATTTCACCGTTCCGCATCGAAACCCTTCCCATTGTGTTCTAAATGACGAGACGTGAAAAAAAGACCAAACAACCCATATCACAATAAACGTGTGTGAATTTGCCAGGATGGACCTATCCCTCCCATAGCCAGTATGGAGCTATATGGGCTATATGGCACTTTTCCAAAAATTTCACCATTTCGCTCCGGGACCCGTCCCATCGTGTTCTAAATGACCAGACGTGAAAAACAAGACCAAACAACCCATATCACAATGAACGTGTGTGGATTTTGTAGGTTGGACCTATACCCTCCATAGCCAGCCTATAGGCCTATATACAGACCTCGGTGACTTTTTCCAAAAATTTCACCGCTTCGCTCCGGGACCCCTCCCATCGTGTTTTTCTTGGTGAGACGAGAAAAACGAGACCCCACAACCCATAGTAAAGCCCACGAAAAAAAAAATGACCATCCCCATACCCCATACAGGCATTTTCCCTTATATTATATAATACAGACCCCTATTGTAGGGGTAAATTACAAGCGTCTAGTCCGTCACTCACAATCCAGCCGTCGTCCACTAGAGAACATCCGCGTCCGAGTTCCGCTTTTTATATTTTCCGAAAAAATCCTAATTTTACATGCATTCACCCTATTGACTTGATAGGCAGGCCCCGATAAGCCCGGGGACCGATATTAGTCCGTTCGGCTAGAGGTGATAGGGGTTTTCCCCTATTTTGGGGGTAAAGTCCGTGTTCCGGCTTTTATATTTTCGGGAAAAGATCCTAATTGTTCATGCACCCACCCCATTGACTTGATAGGCAGGCCCAGATAAGCCCGGGACCGATATTAGCCCTTTTGGCTAGAGGTGATAGGAGTTTTCTCCTATTTTAGGGGTAAAGTCCGTGTTCCGCTTTTGATATTTTCGGGGAAAAATCCTAATTTTACATGCACCCACCCCATTGACTTGATAGGCAGGTCCCAATAAGCCCGGGGACCGATATTAGCCATTTTGGCTACGGTTGATAGGTGTTTTCCCCTATTTTAGGGGTAAAGTCCGTGGTCCGCTTTTTATAGTTTCGGGAAAAAATCATAATTTTACATACACCCACCCATGACTGGATGCCTCTTCACGAATGGTTCACTTTGATACCTCACTCGACCCAATCGGACCATGCAGCGTATTTGAAGTCTGGGGACTACTTTTTCTCCGCGGAAGCTTTTTCCCGCGACCGCATCACCGCGGATGAATACATTCCCTGCAACAATTGGAACTCTCCTGTGTTGGAGGTAGCTTTTTGGTCATTCTACCGGAACTATAGTGCACTTGACCTCTCCTCCACGTGACCTCCACAAATTATGCAAATTTTTTAGGTCAACTTGAGGAAATATCACCGCTATATACTACTACCGTCAAAAGATATTGCAAATATCAAAATTTGAACTTGATAAAGAGGTCAAGGTCGGTCAGTTTCCATAAGCTTCTGGTCCTTCACCAGTTGCATATTTAACTACTGCGCGTGATCGAAATGACGTTACACCCACTGAGAGAAACGATGTTGGTTGCTGTCATAAAGAAAAAAACATCCGTAAAAGTGATTTTCATTGACCATCGAGGGTTGACCTGTGCAGAGCGCTACGTAACGGCCAAGAAGCGCGAAATAGGCAGTGTGAATCAGGGAGTGTAGGGACGTCAGCGACACAAGCTGTTTGTTAGCGTACGTTGGGGGCAGAACCGCTCTCTGTCATACTACGGCTTTGTCAGAACAACCATACCTTAATGGGCTAGAGATGATTCAAACATGTGGCTTGATATTGGAATGTTTTCTCTTGCTGATTGACCTATATAAATATATAAATGACCCATATGACTATATTTGACGTCACACTAAAACCGAGTTAGGCCCAACTTTATTCAATTAATCCACATCGCTCTAGTATCATGAATTAGAATTCCAGGCATGCTGTTGATCAAACAAAATCTTTTGATCTCGATTGTTTACAAACAACATTGGATTTCGAGATTGATATTTTTTAAAACTATGTATGCCTGCAAGCAATTGATATATTTGGTGTTGTGATTCGACTTTCACGACGAGCATCACCTCATCCATCAGCGTCTAAAGACCCTGCATGCAGGCGGGAAGGCTCCTGCACAGTGCATTGACCGGATTAACCGTTCCCTCACTGGTTTGACATGCGCTTTATTGTGTCCGCTATGAAGACGGCATGCAACTGACAAGTCACATCCGCGCACCATAAGATTTTAAGCTCCTACTCAAGTTTCTTACGACGTGCATTGATCAGATTGAAGCTATATTCGCAGTCAGAAAACGGACGTCTATCACCATTTAATGGTGATGACAAAGGGTGATCAGGTCATTTCATCACCACTAAATGATAATGAACAATCAGTGTATTTTTCAGGTCATCACCAAAAAGAAGGTGATGACCAGGAATATGGTAAATTACAAGCGTCTAGTCCGTCATTCATAATTCAGCCGTCGTCCATTAGAGAATATCCGCGTCCATAATCCAAAGATATATTCCATATTCCATATAACAGTATTAGCACCAAATTCAAAAAGACAATCATAGTATACATAAACATAGGCTTGTTTCCTGCAAGAGAGAAGCGGTCAACAGTTTTCAATGATGCCGGCAAGACATCATGATGTTCCAAAAATATCAAATCCGTATCGCTGATCAGTATTCTTAATCCATAATATTCGTTGTAAACTCGTCATCTAAAGAATGATGTATCTCAGTCACGCTTTGATTGTGACTGTTCATATGAGTCCAATGAGAATCTTGAAGTACATGGGTTCATACGGCCCCTAGCCCAGGGTTAAGCGGAATTAGACACAAGTTCTTGAACGCTACGTTCGTATTTTGCTATCAGCATGCGATATGCATCGCCAAATTTAAGAAACTTTGAGTGGAGGCGCTTGGTGGAATAGCCCTGTTTTATAAGTTTCTGCAACAATGTTTTGTGACGTTGATTAAAATCGTCACATATAACACAGGATCTAGCAAATGCTACTAAGCGAGATATGTATACGCCATATGCAGGTCCCACTGGAATATTACTGTCCAGAAAGGGATAGTTTACGATGTCGAAATTGTAATCATCTCTTTTGTCATAAAGTCGACGAGAGAGAATGCCCGCTTCATTTTTATAGAGATATAGATCTAAATATGATGTGCCTGTAGGGCTGTCTGTAGTTTCCTTCAAATTTAGCGAAGGTGGGTATATATCCTTCACTGCGTCATTTATATAGCGATTATCTACAGCGAGAAGATCGTCTATATAACGTTTGGTGAATGAGAAGGAACGGGCTTTGCATTTGACTCGCTGCATTTGAGTAGTGATATACCACCATTTCGATGGTATCTATCGCCAGTTTTTATCAGTGAATTTCTCAGAAGCCGCCACACTAATGTTTGATGTGTCTTAGAAAACCTGCTGCACCGATCGTAAAGTGCCAGTAGTATAGAAAGGGCAAATCTGGTATTATTTGTGGCGCGCTGACTGGAGTGGCGCCCGCTTTGGGCCGCAGGGCAATTTTTCAACGTTAAGAGACACGCAGAAAGCTCGACATTATGCTTTGAAACGCGACGTCGAATAATAGGGATATATATTCAGTGACACTCTGATTTTCGGTGGCCGGAAAGGGGACGTAAGTGGGGCGCGTCTGGATATGTCTGGTACCCTACGCAGCGAGGGTTAACAAGTCAGAACGTGCCGGAGCAAGCTTGAGCTTGTCGTAGCAAAGCAATATGGTGGGATTGAAAACACACATATTGGCCACAGTCAAGGGACGTCCCGGAAATCTCTAAGCATGTAAGGGCGAGTTGAGAGAGTAGGGCGTGTGAATTCGATCGAATCAATTCACGCTGTAGAGTTCGACAGACTTGGTCGCATAACCATTCTGTGATGTTAGTCGGTGACGTCATCGTGTGTGGGCGCACTCGATACGAAAGCCTGTTGTGAAAGTTTTGGGAAATATGCTGGTCTACACCTCGACAGCTACAAAATGTCACCTCCCAGGACGCATTCTGACCAAGGATGGTCCATCTCGACACCAAATACCTTCCTGCACTGCCCCAAAATGGCCACTTTACTTACTACAACCAACTGCGCATGCGCAGATTGACGCGACTTGCATTTAAAACGACGCCATTCTGACTCTACCCCACACAAGCTTCACTTTGACACCCTCCACGACCCATTCGAACCCATAGCGGTCCATCTCTACTCCAAACACACCCCCACATACCCCCCAAAATGCCTGCTTTCTATAATACGGCCAGACTGCGCATGCGCAGACTATTGAAAACGGACGAACCATTAGTCCAGTCGGATGCTCCTCAGCGAGAGCTTCAAAATAAGACCTCATACGACACCATATGATCATTAGGGGCTCACCTAGACCCCAAAACGTCCACCCCGTATGAACCTATACCACATAAGCATGCAGTATAGGCATATGGGCTTACCCAGGCCTCAGTGAACTTTTTCCAAAAATTTCACCGTTCCGCTTCGAATCCCTTCCCATCGTGTTCTAAATGACGAGACGTGAAAAACAAATCCAAACAACCCATATCACGATGAACGTGTGTTAATTTCCCAGGTTGAACCTATACCCACATATAGCCAGCATGGAGCTATATGATCCTATATACAGACCTACCCGGTACTTTTCCAAAAATAGGATCATTAGGGGCTCACCTAGATCCCAAAACGTCCACCCCGTATGAACCTATAACCCATAACCATGCAGTATAGGCCTATGGGCTTACCCAGGCCTCAGTGAACTTTTTCCAAAAATTTCACCGTTCCGCATCGAAACCCTTCCCATTGTGTTCTAAATGACGAGACGTGAAAAAAAGACCAAACAACCCATATCACAATAAACGTGTGTGAATTTGCCAGGATGGACCTATCCCTCCCATAGCCAGTATGGAGCTATATGGGCTATATGGCACTTTTCCAAAAATTTCACCATTTCGCTCCGGGACCCGTCCCATCGTGTTCTAAATGACCAGACGTGAAAAACAAGACCAAACAACCCATATCACAATGAACGTGTGTGGATTTTGTAGGTTGGACCTATACCCTCCATAGCCAGCCTATAGGCCTATATACAGACCTCGGTGACTTTTTCCAAAAATTTCACCGCTTCGCTCCGGGACCCCTCCCATCGTGTTTTTCTTGGTGAGACGAGAAAAACGAGACCCCACAACCCATAGTAAAGCCCACGAAAAAAAAAATGACCATCCCCATACCCCATACAGGCATTTTCCCTTATATTATATAATACAGACCCCTATTGTAGGGGTAAATTACAAGCGTCTAGTCCGTCACTCACAATCCAGCCGTCGTCCACTAGAGAACATCCGCGTCCGAGTTCCGCTTTTTATATTTTCCGAAAAAATCCTAATTTTACATGCATTCACCCTATTGACTTGATAGGCAGGCCCCGATAAGCCCGGGGACCGATATTAGTCCGTTCGGCTAGAGGTGATAGGGGTTTTCCCCTATTTTGGGGGTAAAGTCCGTGTTCCGGCTTTTATATTTTCGGGAAAAGATCCTAATTGTTCATGCACCCACCCCATTGACTTGATAGGCAGGCCCAGATAAGCCCGGGACCGATATTAGCCCTTTTGGCTAGAGGTGATAGGAGTTTTCTCCTATTTTAGGGGTAAAGTCCGTGTTCCGCTTTTGATATTTTCGGGGAAAAATCCTAATTTTACATGCACCCACCCCATTGACTTGATAGGCAGGTCCCAATAAGCCCGGGGACCGATATTAGCCATTTTGGCTACGGTTGATAGGTGTTTTCCCCTATTTTAGGGGTAAAGTCCGTGGTCCGCTTTTTATAGTTTCGGGAAAAAATCATAATTTTACATACACCCACCCATGACTGGATGCCTCTTCACGAATGGTTCACTTTGATACCTCACTCGACCCAATCGGACCATGCAGCGTATTTGAAGTCTGGGGACTACTTTTTCTCCGCGGAAGCTTTTTCCCGCGACCGCATCACCGCGGATGAATACATTCCCTGCAACAATTGGAACTCTCCTGTGTTGGAGGTAGCTTTTTGGTCATTCTACCGGAACTATAGTGCACTTGACCTCTCCTCCACGTGACCTCCACAAATTATGCAAATTTTTTAGGTCAACTTGAGGAAATATCACCGCTATATACTACTACCGTCAAAAGATATTGCAAATATCAAAATTTGAACTTGATAAAGAGGTCAAGGTCGGTCAGTTTCCATAAGCTTCTGGTCCTTCACCAGTTGCATATTTAACTACTGCACGTGATCGAAATGACGTTACACCCACTGAGAGAAACGATGTTGGTTGCTGTCATAAAGAAAAAAACATCCGTAAAAGTGATTTTCATTGACCATCGAGGGTTGACCTGTGCAGAGCGCTACGTAACGGCCAAGAAGCGCGAAATAGGCAGTGTGAATCAGGGAGTGTAGGGACGTCAGCGACACAAGCTGTTTGTTAGCGTACGTTGGGGGCAGAACCGCTCTCTGTCATACTACGGCTTTGTCAGAACAACCATACCTTAATGGGCTAGAGATGATTCAAACATGTGGCTTGATATTGGAATGTTTTCTCTTGCTGATTGACCTATATAAATATATAAATGACCCATATGACTATATTTGACGTCACACTAAAACCGAGTTAGGCCCAACTTTATTCAATTAATCCACATCGCTCTAGTATCATGAATTAGAATTCCAGGCATGCTGTTGATCAAACAAAATCTTTTGATCTCGATTGTTTACAAACAACATTGGATTTCGAGATTGATATTTTTTAAAACTATGTATGCCTGCAAGCAATTGATATATTTGGTGTTGTGATTCGACTTTCACGACGAGCATCACCTCATCCATCAGCGTCTAAAGACCCTGCATGCAGGCGGGAAGGCTCCTGCACAGTGCATTGACCGGATTAACCGTTCCCTCACTGGTTTGACATGCGCTTTATTGTGTCCGCTATGAAGACGGCATGCAACTGACAAGTCACATCCGCGCACCATAAGATTTTAAGCTCCTACTCAAGTTTCTTACGACGTGCATTGATCAGATTGAAGCTATATTCGCAGTCAGAAAACGGACGTCTATCACCATTTAATGGTGATGACAAAGGGTGATCAGGTCATTTCATCACCACTAAATGATAATGAACAATCAGTGTATTTTTCAGGTCATCACCAAAAAGAAGGTGATGACCAGGAATATGGTAAATTACAAGCGTCTAGTCCGTCATTCATAATTCAGCCGTCGTCCATTAGAGAATATCCGCGTCCATAATCCAAAGATATATTCCATATTCCATATAACAGTATTAGCACCAAATTCAAAAAGACAATCATAGTATACATAAACATAGGCTTGTTTCCTGCAAGAGAGAAGCGGTCAACAGTTTTCAATGATGCCGCCAAGACATCATGATGTTCCAAAAATATCAAATCCGTATCGCTGATCAGTATTCTTAATCCATAATATTCGTTGTAAACTCGTCATCTAAAGAATGATGTATCTCAGTCACGCTTTGATTGTGACTGTTCATATGAGTCCAATGAGAATCTTGAAGTACATGGGTTCATACGGCCCCTAGCCCAGGGTTAAGCGGAATTAGACACAAGTTCTTGAACGCTACGTTCGTATTTTGCTATCAGCATGCGATATGCATCGCCAAATTTAAGAAACTTTGAGTGGAGGCGCTTGGTGGAATAGCCCTGTTTTATAAGTTTCTGCAACAATGTTTTGTGACGTTGATTAAAATCGTCACATATAACACAGGATCTAGCAAATGCTAGTAAGCGAGATATGTATACGCCATATGCAGGTCCCACTGGAATATTACTGTCCAGAAAGGGATAGTTTACGATGTCGAAATTGTAATCATCTCTTTTGTCATAAAGTCGACGAGAGAGAATGCCCGCTTCATTTTTATAGAGATATAGATCTAAATATGATGTGCCTGTAGGGCTGTCTGTAGTTTCCTTCAAATTTAGCGAAGGTGGGTATATATCCTTCACTGCGTCATTTATATAGCGATTATCTACAGCGAGAAGATCGTCTATATAGCGTTTGGTGAATGAGAAGGAACGGGCTTTGCATTTGACTCGCTGCATTTGAGTAGTGATATACCACCATTTCGATGGTATCTATCGCCAGTTTTTATCAGTGAATTTCTCAGAAGCCGCCACACTAATGTTTGATGTGTCTTAAAAAACCTGCTGCACCGATCGTAAAGTGCCAGTAGTATAGAAAGGGCAAATCTGGTATTATTTGTGGCGCGCTGACTGGAGTGGCGCCCGCTTTGGGCCGCAGGGCAATTTTTCAACGTTAAGAGACACGCAGAAAGCTCGACATTATGCTTTGAAACGCGACGTCGAATAATAGGGATATATATTCAGTGACACTCTGATTTTCGGTGGCCGGAAAGGGGACGTAAGTGGGGCGCGTCTGGATATGTCTGGTACCCTACGCAGCGAGGGTTAACAAGTCAGAACGTGCCGGAGCAAGCTTGAGCTTGTCGTAGCAAAGCAATATGGTGGGATTGAAAACACACATATTGGCCACAGTCAAGGGACGTCCCGGAAATCTCTAAGCATGTAAGGGCGAGTTGAGAGAGTAGGGCGTGTGAATTCGATCGAATCAATTCACGCTGTAGAGTTCGACAGACTTGGTCGCATAACCATTCTGTGATGTTAGTCGGTGACGTCATCGTGTGTGGGCGCACTCGATACGAAAGCCTGTTGTGAAAGTTTTGGGAAATATGCTGGTCATACGGGGCACACACGTGTCGTGTTTGGTGCCTTATTGGAGCACCTGTTAAGTAGTCCGGCAGATAGGTGGCGTTCAGCAGTGACACCATTCTGTGCATTCGCAAACGAGGAGTGGTAGAGAAAGGACACTTGATGTGGGAGTTTTGGGGGTTTATTTAATCCAAATATGTCGTGCTATGTATTCTATGGAAGCGTTCGTTGTGCACAGCAAGACTGATGTGGTGACGTCGATCTGTGGTACGCGCATGCTTGCGCATTTGGAGATTAGTAGAAAAAGGGCGATTTCAGTGTGGACTTGGACAGGCTCTCATGGATGGACTTCGCATGCACACTCGGAAGTGGAATGCTCTACTGAGAAAGAAAGGGGCGAGAGACCTCTCGCTTTCACCAAACGAAACTCCTGGACCCAAGAACTCTTCAATACGACTGGGATGGTATCACGGTGATTACTTGAGTGAGTGAGTGAATGATTAGGTAAGACGTGAGTCAGTGAGTGAGTACTCCCACTCCCTCCCACACACATGGCATATTGGGCATTACACGCTTTATTATCACCTTCATCACATCGTGTCCAAGTATGAAAGGCCGTTCGCGCCATAAATCCATCTATTGAACGTTCAAACTTTTTAAACGTTTAGAAATTGTGAACGTTTAAAAAGTTTAAACGTTTAAACTTGCACCAACCAATCAGATGTCATGAATTGACATTTAGAAGACGTTTCCTGTTAAAAAGCGAACGTTTCCTGTTGTAACACTCAATACTTTAGACGTTTCCTGTCAAAAGGCAAACGCTTCCGGTAGTAATATTCGAGACTTTTAAACGTTTCCGGTTATGATCGTCCAATCATTTTTTTTTTATTTGCGCCGCGTATATTCAAACCTCAACATCAAAACGTGTGAATGTCCTCTGGCAAAACGTTTCCGGTATGTAGTCTGTTCTAACCAATTAAAATAGCCCTTACAAATATTCGAGCATATATTATATATTCGCAACATGGCCTGGTACAGTTCAAGTTGCCTCACACAGGAAGAAAATGTAGATTGTAACTCCTCAAAAAACCGTTACTCCAAAATCCTGCGACGTTATCGCTGTTTGTAAACAGGATGTGCGCCCTCTGCTGTAGGCAAAAGATCGAAAGTATCTAGGGGACAACTCGATTAACATGCAAATTTATAGGCAATGGTCCAAAACGATTATCATTTATAGTCGTGGTTTAGCGTCACATATTGAAACGAAATTTATGGATACGATTCATTTGTCACAAAACTTAAATTTGTTTTTGTATATAATAAAATTTTTATGACAAATTATAAGCGAATGAACATTTTTGCAGTGAATAAACTCAGGCCTTCAGTACGGCATATAAGTAGTATACAGCAAGCATTACAGTGCTAGCTGACCTGGCGTCGAAGTCAAGTGCATTATAGTACCGGCAAAAACCGGCAAATGAGTGCGCCGTCTCAAAAAGGACGCCGTCTCATGTGGAGGTCATGTGGAGGTCACGTGATGGTCAAGTGCATGGGGCATGTATTCCACCTCAGTGATGGGGTCTGGCGGTGATGCGGTCTGCCTCCGCGGACAGAAAGTATTCCCCATACTTCAAATACGCTGCATGGACCGATTGGGTCGAGTGAGGTGTCAAAGTGAAGCGCTCCTCCAGGACCATGTGGAATGCATGGACTGACTTGTATCTGGGTTTTTCCATCATGCGGCGGTCACGTGATTAGGAATGCATGTACAGACTTGTATGCCGTCCATTCATTTGAGTCGGGGACTTGGGGTCCCTACAGAAGGATTTTGCAAGTCATGGGTGGGTGTATGTAAAATGAGGATTTGTCTCGAAAATATAAAAAGCGGAACACGGACTTTACCCCTGCAATAGAGGAAAACCCCTATCAACCCTATCCCAAAGGGCTAATATCGGTCCCCGGGCTTATCGGGTTCTGCCTGGAGTGGGTGTATGTAAATTGAGGATTTGTCCCGAAAATATAAAAGCGGAACACGAACTTTACACCTACAATAGAGGAAAACCCCTATCAATCCTATCCCAAAGGGCGAATTATCGGTCCCTGGCTTATCCGGGCCCGCTGAGAGAAGTAGGGTGGCGGAGTGGGTGCATGCAAATTGAGGATTTGTCCCCGAAAATATAAAAAGCGGAACACAGACTTTACCCCTAAAATAGGGGAAAACTCCTATCAACCACGTCTAGTGGGGCTTATCGGAGCCTGCCGACAGAGGTAGGATGGGGGAGTGGGTGTATGTAAATTGAGGATTTGTCCCGACAATATAAAAAGCGGAACTTTACACCTACAATAGAGGAAAACCCCTATCAATCCTATCCCAAAGGGCGAATATCGGTCCCTGGCTTATCTGGGCCCGCTGAGAGAAGTAGGGTTGGAGAGTGGGTGCATGTAAATTCAGGATTTGTCCCCGAAAATATAAAAAGCGGAACACAGACTTTACCCCTAAAATAGGGGAAAACTCCTATCAACCACGTCTAGTGGAGCTTATCGGAGCCTGCCGACAGAGGTAGGATGGGGGAGTGGGTGTATGTAAATTGAGGATTTGTCCCGACAATATAAAAAGTGGAACACGGACTTTACCCCTAAAATAGGGGAGGAGCACCCGACTGGACTAATGGTTCGTCCGTTTTCAATATTCTGCGCATGCGCAGTCTGGCCGTAGTATAGAAAGCAGGCATTTTGGGGGGTATGTGGGTGTGTGTTTGGTGTAGAGATGCACCGCTATGGGTCCGAATGGGTCGTGGAAGGTGTCAACGTGAAGCTTGTGCGGGGTAGAGTCAGTCTGACCCACGGGAGCTTCACACTGATACCCACACGGTCCATTCGGACACCTATCCGTATGAAAGACGGAGGAACGACGGGAAAAAGCCACTGGCCAACTGCGCATGCGCCGATTGGCGCGAGCTCCAATGAAAACAAGCCAGTCTGACCCACGAGAGCTTCACACTGATACCCCACACGACGCATTCGGACCAATAGTGGTCCATCTCTAGACCAAATACCTTCCTTCACTGCCCCAAAATGCCCACTTTGGCTACAACTCGTACTGATGACGTCACCGATGACGTGAACATCCCCCAAAACGGGATGTACATCCCGAGAACTACAAAATGACACCTCCCACGACGCATTCGGACCAAGGATGGTCCCTCTCTACCCCAAATACCTTCCTTCACTGCCCCAAAATGCCCACTTTGGCTACTACTCGTACTGATGACGTCCCCGATGACGCGGACATACCTCAAATCGGGGTCTATACCCCGAGAGCTACAAAATGACACCCCCACGACGTATTCGGACCAAGGATGGTCCCTCTCTACCCCAAACACACCTCCACACACCCAAAAAACGGCCACTTTGGCTACTACTCCTACTAATGACGTCACCGATGTCGTCACAGATGTCGTGAACATCTCTCAAATCGGGATGTAAACCCCGAGAGCTACAACATGACACCTCCCACGACGTATTCGTACCAAGGATGGTCCATCTCTACACCAAATACCTTCCTTCACTGCCCCAAAATGTCCACTATCGCTACCACACGGACTGATGGCGTCACCGATGACGTCACATATGATATGGACATGCCTCAAATGGGGGTCTACACCACGAAAGCTACAAAATGACACCTCCCAGGACGCATTCGGACTAAGGATGGTCCATCTCTACACCAAATACCTTCCTGCACTGCCCCAAAATGGCCACTTTACTTACTACAACCAACTACGCATGCGCAGATTGACGCGACTTGCACTTAAAAACACGCCATTCTGACTCTATCCCACACAAGCTTCACTTTGACACCTTCCACGACCCATTCGGGCCCATAGCGGTGCATCTCTACCCAAACACACCCCCACATACCCACCCAAAATGCCTGCTTTCTATACTACGAACCATTAGTCCAGTCGGGTGCTCCTCCCCTATTTTCGGGGTAAAGTCCGTGTTCCACTTTTATATTTTCGGGGCAAATTCTAAATTTACATACACCCACTCCCCCACTCTACCTCTGTCGGCAGGTCCCGATAAGCCCCACTAGACGTGGTTGATAGGAGTTTTCCTCTCTTTTAGGGGTAAAGCCCGTGTTCCGCTTTTTATATTTTCGGGGACAAATCCTCAATTTACATGCACCCACTCCCCCACCCTACCTGTCTCAGCAGGCCCCGATAAGCCCGGGGGACCGATATTCGAACTTTTGGAAAAGGTTGATAGGAGTTTTCCCCTATTGTAGGGGTAAAGTCCGTGTTCCGCTTTTTATATTTTCGGGACAAATCCTCAATTTACATGCACCCACTCCCCCATCCTATCTCTGTCGGCAGGCTCCGATAAGCCCCACTAGACCTGGTTGATAGGAGTTTTCCCCTATTTTAGGGGTAAAGTCCGTGTTCCGCTTTTTAAATTCTCGAGGACAAATCCTCAATTTACATGCACCCACTCCCCCACCCCACCTCTCTCAGCAGGTCCCGATAAGCCCGGGGGACCGATATTCGAACTTTTGGAAAAGGTTGATAGGAGTTTTCCCCTATTGTAGGGGTAAAGTCCGTGTTCCGCTTTTTTATATTTTCGGGACAAATCCTCAATTTACATGCACCCACTCTCCCATCCTATCTCTGTCGGCAGGCCCCGATAAGCCCCACTAGACGTGGTTGATAGGAGTTTTCCCCTATTTTAGGGGTACAGTCCGTGTTCCGCTTTTTAAATTCTCGAGGACAAATCCTGAATTTACATGCACCCACTCCCCCACCCTACCTCTCTCAGCAGGCCCCGATAAGCCCGGGGGACCGATATTCGAACTTTTGGGCAAGGTTGATAGGAGTTTTCCTCTATTGTAGGGGTAAAGTCCGTGTTCCGCTTTTTATATTGTCGGGACAAATCCTCAATTTACATGCACCCAGCCCCCCACCCTACTCCTCTCAGCGTGCCCGGATAAGCCAGGGACCGATATTCGCCCTTTGGGATAGGATTGATAGGGGTTTCCCTCTATTGTAGGGGTATAGTCCGTGTTCCGCTTTTTATATTTTCGGGACAAATCTTCAATTTACATACACCCACTCCAGGCAGAACCCGATAAACCCGGGGACCAATATTAGCCCTTTGGGATAGAGTTGATAGGGGTTTTCCTCTATTGTAGGGGTAGAGTCCGTGTTCCGCTTTTTATATTTTCGAGACAAATCCTCATTTTACATACACTCACCCATGACTTGCAAAATCCTTCCGTAGGGACCCCAAGTCCCCGACTCAAATGAATGGACGGCATACAAGTCAGTACATGCATTCCTAATCACGTGACCGCCGCATGATAGAAAAAACCAGTACATGCATTCCATATGATCCTGGAGGAGAGCTTCACTTTGACACCCCACTCGACCCAATCGGTCCATGCAGCGTATTTGAAGTCTGGGGAATACTTTCTGTCCGCGGAGGCAGACCGTATCACCGCCAGACAACATCACTGCGGAGGAATACATGCCCCATGCACTTGACCATCACGTGACCTCCACATGACCTCCACATGAGACGGCGTCCTTTTTGAGACGGTGCAATCTTTTGCACTTGACCTCGACGCCAGATTCTCACGCCAGGTCAACTAGCGCTGTAATGCTTGCTGTATACTACTCATATACGTTAAACTGCATGGGCTATTTTTAAGTTTTATATTTCATGTCCTACGGAAATAAGTTTAAATTCAAACTTTATTCTTATAAGATACCTTATCTTCTTTATGTGGCTAGACCGATGCCTCTGCATATTTAGAAATATAATTTAGTACTATTATGGCACGGTACCATTGTTTTCACAAAACACAAAACTTTCGTATCCTTTCTGACCAAATTGTCATTTTATATTCATTTGCCACATTGATCAAGAGCAATCTAGTGTTTCGATGCCACTTTTTATCCGCCGTGTCATACACCAAATATCGTTTTGAGTCAAGGTCTTGGATGTCATTTTAGCTACCGGATATCTATTGGTCTCAACCTATGATTTTTATATGGAACTCTGTCCTGGCGAACTTCGGCAGAATTCCGGGCAAATAGTGTTACGTGTGTACAAGTAAACATTTCAAGAAATAGCTGAGGATAATGATATTATTTGCGATAATAATTCATGACATTTATAATTTAATAATCCTATAATACTGAGATAAAAATATGTTTTAGGTTTTTATTTTATGGATGCGTTTGCAAAGGAAAGTTATCAAAATCTATACTGTCAGGAATATCGCGAAAAATTCCCGTCAAATCGACACCGTCTTTCCCATTCATGATATTACAAGGAACCTGATAAAGAAACAGAAATAATATTTTATTTCATGATCCTATAATATTAGAGAAGAAATTTATGCCTTTGGAACTTTTATTTTACGGAAGCCTTTTCAAGTGAAGATATCAATACCTAGTGTCGGTAGCGGTATATCGCGGAAAATTCCTTGCGAATTGACACTAACTTTTTCGATAAATATTACAAGAAAACGCCTAAGATACAGAAATAATATTTATATTTTATGATCCTACAATACTTGAGAAGAAAAATAAGCAGTTAGATTTTTATTTTGTGGATGCGTCTTTCAAAGTAAGTTACCGGTATTGAAACCTGCATGGCGTCGTATATCGCAGAAAATTCTCGGCGAATTCAGCTCCAACTTTTCTTGTAAACGTTACAAGAAAAACGAAGAATATACAAAAATGTTTATATTTTCAAGACCCTATAATAATCAAAATGAAAACTATTTAGATTTGTATTTTACGGATGCGTTTTCAATGAAAGTTATTAAAACTTTTTGTGTCGGTGTATTGCGGAAAATTCCCGTCGAATCGACACCATCTTTTACGGTAAACTTCTCGTCGTGAGGTAAAAGAAATGTATGGCAAACGATATACTTCTGAAACGGGTATCTGTGTAGGTTTACTCAGAACTAAACAGAATCAAATATCTGAGATATACCGGCAGAGTTATCAACTGTTGGTTACCATCTCGGGCGTATCCCCCGTCATATTATAGCAGAATAGGCCTTACCCACTGCCCTATAGGCCTAGGTTTGAAGATTGCTATACTATTAATTGACTCAGAATTTGTCATAAAAATATTTATTATAAACAAAGCATGAATATAAGTTCTGTGACTAATGTATCGCATTGATAAATTTCCTCCGCTATATGACGTTAAATCCCGACTATAAATGTGAGTCGTCTTGATCCATTGCCGGTTTATTTGCATGGTAATCGAATTGTCTCCCTTCATTCGAAGAGTTTTACGGAAGTGGGACCCGATTGTAAACATTTGCAACCTGTGTATATATGCGCGAATATTTGTAAGGGTTATGGGTCTTTCGAATCTGGTTCTGATCGGCTGCAGTCGACTTGATCTGTTGCTAATTGGCATGATGGGCAAACTTGCAATCAGCCAGCCGTCCGCCATCATGTCCCGCGCAAATTGTCCCGGCTCTAAAGACACTCTAATTTGTAAGGGCGATTTTGATTGGTTGAAATAGACTACATACCGGAAACGTTTTCTCTTAAACCGGAAACGTTTAAAACTTTTGAATATTACTACCGGAAACGTTTGCTTTTGACAGGACACGTCTACAGAAGAAAGAGGTAAACAAATTTGATTGGACGATCACAACCGGAAACGTTATTCTTTTAATCGGAAACGTTCAAAAGTCTCGAATATTACTAGCGGAAACGTTTGGTTTGTGACAGGAAACGTCTTCTAAATGTCAATTCTAAAGCATCCGTCTGATCTTGAGCATTGAAAGCATAGGGAGATTGCTGTCCTATATTGGACGATATAGTACCCTTTCTCACGTAACTATTCCAAAATAGACCTATTCCAAATATGATTTGGACGGGGTGGATAGGTTATCCCACCGTCTGCTCCATAGTAAATGGCTATAAATGAGAATTACTCGCGATTTTCGACTTTCAATAGATTATTATCTGTTTTCACTTAGTTTTGCGACTCGAAAGGCTAACAAATGCGAATTATTTCGCATGATTCTTGTCGTTTCGCTGTCTTGTGTATCCGAGGGCGTGGCAATCATAGTAAATTTATGAATGACGCACGTGCAGAAATCGTAACATTGCAATGACGACAGCTGCCACTCAAGATAGATTTCAATCGGACCGCTGTTCACAGGAGGCGGTGCCCCTGTTTTAGCTAAGATATGTTGATATTTGGGACTGTAAATTGCTTGGCAACTCGAAAGAAAATTTCAGAGAGTGTATATCTTATCTCCTGTAATAAAAAATCCTCCAGAATTTTCAGAATCCATCACAATCATTCGGTATAGTGCCACTGTGTCGGGTGTAAACCCACGCGCAGCTCGAGGGCGGAGTCAGCAAAACTATGATGGCAACTGTCTCGAGGTCGTACAGTTCAACGCCGTAATCGGTGTGAGATAATTATTGGAATCTGATATAAATGATTCTTCGTCGCACATAGGATTGCGTCTAAATGAAGTCTGCAATTTTTAAAACGAGAGTAAACACTGTCTCTGCACTGAAATACAGGAATATCGTTCCCCGAGCTTCATCACTCCCCCCCGCTCCACATCCCTCGCCTGAAAGAATAGACCGGCCCCAGTGGAACGCCAGAAAAGATGATCTGGACGGGTCTATCCGAGTTTGTTGTCAGGGGAAATTGAATTTCAAATGAGTACGATGACCACATTTATTCTTTTATTCAGCATTGGTAACCTTTATAAATGATGCTTTAGAATAGAAATAAATGTTACTTTTCCGTCCTCTAACTGCCAAGATAATGGATGGTAAAACGGAATTGCCTTTATGTTTTAGGACTCAGCCTGCGGCTTCGTCCCAAAACAATAGACAATTCCGTATTACCATCCATTATCTGGGCAGTTAGAGGACGGAAAACTAACATTTATTTCTTAAATTCATGACATCTGATTGGTTGGTGCAAGTTTAAACGTTTAAACTTTTTAAACGTTCATAATTTCTTAACGTTCAAAAAGTTTGAACGTTTAAAAGAGGGATTTATGGCGCGAATGGCCTTTCATATCCAAGATTACGGCCCCGACCTGTTCAGACCCTCGCTGCATAGGATACCAGACATGTCCATACGTGTCACCTGCCAATTTCCAAGGCCAACGGTCACACCCCACTTCCGACTCGTTTACGAGCACAACTAAATATATATCCATCTATTTTTTTTGGTCCATGTTTTTTGGACGAGCGCCGCCCATTCCAGTTTTCTTGTCATACATATTGACTATAAATCATGTTGAATATCTCGCAGATAGGTTTAACGATCGAACAAAACGTAATATTTTCAAGTAGTTTCATTGTTTATTTATATTATTTTGGACCACGTCAGCTACAGATGACGAAGTCCTATGGACATTCTTCTCTTCGTCTTTCTCCTTATTTTCTTATATTTAATTTCCTAACTCTCCAACAAATTGACGCTTCTTTCACAATTTTGACCAGGATAACTAGGGTCAACGCAGATGTCGCTTACCAAACTTGAGGTCAGTAGGTCAAACTTGAAGGTCACTGTGACCTAAAAATCAGTAAATCATCGAAACTGATTTATTTGAGTGCATACATCCGACAGAGACGGTATGACAGGTTCTGAAATTATCAAAGGTCAAATAGGGCAAAGATTTTAATATATGGTACCCAGAACAGGAAAATTTGAAAACATGGCACAGGATATATAGATTGTGATTCAGTTTCACGGATAAGTCACGCTGATGGCAAACAAGAAACCTCTTGAGGTGAAAAGGTAGAAGAAAAAAATCAGAAAACCGTTTAAAATCACATTCTTGTGAGTATATGCATTCATGGGATGTGTCGGATATCAAGACTGAGGTGAAAAGGTCACTGGATTGTCAAGGTCAATGCTTTGTCAAGGTTACTCAACACCAACAACTTACTCTCGGACTCAATATTTCGTTTTAAGTGGTGGTAGTCCATGGGGTCAATTAGGCACTCCTTTCTATTTAGCGAGTCTTAAAATATTTTTTTTAATATCGAAAAAACCGCAATTCGAATTCTCTGCCTTGTCACAACATCTCGCAGTCAATGCAGGACGCTCAAAGTATGAAGTTGTTAACATCATTTCTGACATCAAAAGGGACAGTGAAGACTATCTATGGTTGGCCATCCCTGCCAGAATTCGCCATTTAGAGGCTGCCTCTTAATAATATATACCATGGTATAAAATGCCAAGCCTGCCATAATTCGTATTTACAGGATGCCTGTAATTATTTTGTACCATGGTATAAAATGCCGAGCCTGCCACAATTCCTATTTACAGGATGCCTGTAAATCGCCAAGTCTGCCACAATTCGTATTTAGAGGATACCTGTAAATAATATATACCATGGTATAAAATGCTGAGCCTGCCATAATTCCTATTTACAGGATGCCTGTAAATCGCCAAGCCTGCCACAATTCGTATTTAGAGGATACCTGTAAATAATATATACCATGGTATAAAATCGCCAAGCCTGCATTAATTCGTAATTACAGGATGCCTGTAATTCATTTTAGCCGTAAGTCGTAAATTTTCGCCTTCTTATTACTTCCACTAATGATATGCGCTTTTACAAATTTGGTGCCGGACTTTACACAACCTCCAAACAGGGTCATCTTCCCTTCTGCCTGTCGATCGACCCTGCCCTCAGTCAAAAACATCATTTCACAAAACCTGAATTTTACCAGCCAAAAACAGTCCACATATTAAATACGAGGATATATAATTTTGCAGATGTGAATGTGCGGGACCATTTAATTCCGACAAGGCAAGCATCGCTGATTTGTTTTCAAACAAACGACCGTTAGCCTTTATCATGGAGCCTACAAAAGAGGGGGGAGGGGGAATAACATCTTATCAGTCTCATCTTCCACCGCCTGTGTTTAATCCGCTTAGAAGAAATATCAAAGCAAGCAGGCTAGACACAGCCAGAAAAACGGTGTTGGCCCAACACCATTTTTTAGTGTTGAGGCCAGTTCAACACCAATAAGTGGTGTTGAGAAATGGTGTTGACATAATTCAACACCAAAATGTGGTGTTGAGGCCAGTTCAACACCAAAAACGGTGTTGAGAAAATGGTGTTGACCCAATCCAACACTGAAAAATGGTGTCGAGACCAGTTCAACACCAAAAAACGGTGTTGAAAGAATGGTGTTGAAAATCTAACACTGAAAATTGGTGTTAGACCAGTTCAACACCAAAAAACAGTGTTAAGAAAAGGAGGTGTTTCGACACCAGTTTAACGCCAAAACGGTGTTAAGAGAATGGTGTTAAAATTCCAACATTGAAAAAACAAAACAAGGGTTATGTGAAACCCGGCAGGCTCGCCGTTTTGGTTTACGCCAATAAGAATATTATAACCAGGTTGGCTCACTGGTTATCACATTAATAAGTAACTCGTAGTCCATGTTAAATATAACACAACCTAGCTTTATTTACCCTATTCTAATTATTTAACCTTGACGTAATATTAATTCCAATTTACACAATTATACAGCACTTCCAGTTATTACAGAAACTATATGTTAGTACATATAGCAACCTACATTTACAAGTGTTACCTATATAACTTACATACACGAACTGCCTTGGCGCTGCAAAGTCGCATGCCAAGATGAATTCTAAAAGTGAACTGATTTGGTTTCCTACTGCATACATATTTATATACATTATAGTTTTAGTGAAATCCACAGGTAGACATTCTTAACAATCATAACACACTTTCAACAATTGTTCAAGTAATCCTAACGTCCTGTCATGTCTGCCAGCTATCCTGTTCATTCAGTATGACATCTCAATTAACAGTAGGGACTCTTACCTAATAACAACAAGGATTATCTGAGACTAAAATGACAGTCTGACTACAATTGACACCTGGCTCCTGTCTTTGCACCAGCTGGTCAGAAATGGTCTAACAACACTAATTAAATGTCAACTGTTATCAAAACATCCTATTACAATCAATACTCAAACCCCTAAATCCTAATTCCAACATGTGTTACATAACAAACAAATATTAAATAGTAATGAAATATAATTGAGGTACATGTTCATTTTACAAATTTACATGTACATGTCTTATGGCTCTGTTATAGTTCCCTCCGTCCCCGAATAAGTTTCGTCCCGAAACTGTAATAAATTGTCTGTGGTGGTCATGGTAATTGATGTTAGGTGGAGTTTTTAGAAGTTCTTGTGTGATGTTGATTAAAGTTGAAGGTTCCTGTGCAATGTTGAGCTGTGGCTGAGGTTGCTGATACTTGTCTGGAATATGGGGAGCTTTTGCTCTTGGCTTTCTTGGGTCACTTCTGTCTGTGGACACCATACAGCTGAAACACTCAGATGTGAAATGCAGAGAGTTAGCAATGTTTAGGATATATCTGTATACATAGAGTAGGAACAAAGATATTCATTATCATTCAAGAGTGATTATTTAGTCAATCTTCATTTTTTTTTTTTTTTTTTAATTTTGTTACATGTATCACTACATCATTTACATACTTACATACATGGGTTATATTGAGGACTATGTACATATATATTCTTGTTTAGATACAATATTCCAAATGCAAAACAAGGACACTGATCACTATGTAAAGAGAGATATAGGTTCTAGTCAAGTCAGTAATACTTATTCTGACACAGTGATCTATTGTAAAGAACATAAATGAATAAAATTGAGAAAGAATTCATGTTGGATAATTAAATATAATGCCTGAAAATCAAAAATAGAAAATGTAATGTTGCTTTTCACTTGAAACCCCGGCTGAAAAAGTTTGATGGGAAGACTTGCTGCAGACAAGTCTGACCCTAGCACTTGATTTTCAACCGGTGTCTCAGTAAAAGAGCACAACAGAGAACTATACTTTTATATTTTGAAAATCCAGAAGTGTACATTAAGTCAACATGAATGACTCACATAAATTTTAAGTCATATTAAACAATTATTTTCTAGGAAGGAATAAACATACATGTAGGTAATATTCATGTATCCGTATACATACATGAGAGTATATAGTGCAAACCCTACATTCCCAAGATCCTTGAAGCTTTCACAACATAATATAAGTTAGTCATGTTAGTGTGAATTATAATAAACTACACCAATACATCAACACATAATGCAACAACTTGTAAGTAGTAACTAATTATTTACACATTCCTTTTGGTACTCGAATATGGTTTGTCAAGCCATATTAAGAGTATCACAGAATCTGTCAGAGGTGACAAGTCTCCGATCAGTCCTGTGGTTGTCTCCGCAAAGTCATGATCTTTCGGTACATCTTTTGCCGATATCAAAACTATGCATATATGCTCTTATCAAATCGAATGTGTGTATTGTGTCTCTCTAAATCATCAAGAAAATCATACACCATATTCAGATCAATATTTTCGACAGGATTCCATTGATATGGCATATCTCTAGATTTGAATAATTGTGTTCCCATCTGAAGCTGGAATTTGAAAATCTTGAGGGAGTGTGGCACTGAAGTTCGTTGTTGAACTAATTTGCGATCGAAGGGATTTTCCTCATACCATTCTTTTTCTGTCTGATAAGTCACCTGTCGTACATGTACAATTAAGTGATGGATTTTGTTTTGGGGTATCCGATTAAGTGGGAACCAGGCTGCGCCACACACCTGTTCCTTCGTTTTGTATAACACTTTCACATAATACATGCCATCAATGAACTTGATTTTCCGAATATTTTCTATTTTTACACTTTTAATATCTATCATGGGTTGCTGTTTGGACATAGACTCACTTCGATCGGAGTTAATACAGGCCACAGTTTGTTCAGATTTCTTCATGAAAAACTTATTTTGGCCTAAAGGTTTGCGCCTTTTCTTGCCAGACAATGTTTTGTCGGCATGATATTGTCGACGCAGCTCATCTGGGAGACTCGTATCATGCTCCCAGGTGGAGCCTCTAGTGTTGTCTACCCATTTAATCCTGTAGCACATTCGTCCATTGTAACGTTTTGATGCTAGAATTTTGTCAATTTCAGTCACTAGGAATTTGTTTGGTGTTGTTACCGAGTTTGGATCTTGATTTGTACTTGAGCTTGGGATTGTACCGGTATCTTTAGGATGTTGAATAGTTTTGGGTGTTACTCTTGTTTTTGCCTGTTCATTGTTTCTAAGTGCTGCTTTTGTTTTTGGCACATGATGCTCTTTTGGTTCCTTTGTTTCATTGTTCCGTTTGTCATTGGTATTTGTCTCGTTTTCATCATTTTCTGACTCTATTTCTTCTGGATTGAGATCATCATTTGTTTGTGGTAAATTTTCAGGCTCATAGTTTGGCCTGTCTGCTGGGTCATGAAACTTTTTGAGACGGTTTGCATGAATCATCGATTTCACTTCTTTATCGTCACTACATTTGCGCAATTTGTATGTGTAGTTTTGTCCAACCAATACAACATAATATGGTCCTTGCCACTTTTTTGTTAGTTTGGGAGATCGGCCCACAGTCTTTTTCGTACAATATAACCATACCTTTTGTGCTGGTTCGAATGTTGGTTCCTTTGTTCTTCTATCATAATAAGTTTTGTATTTTGTTTGGGCTTTTTTCAAATTTTCATCTGCAATTTTCCTATACTCAGCCAGATTGTCTAGAATTTTTGACAAGTATGTTCTATGATCCTTTGACAGTGTTTCTTTTGGAATTAGAGAGGTATCTATTGGTGTTCTCATCTGTCTACCAAACAGCATTTGATAAGGAGATAAGCCAGTTGATTGAGTGGCTGGGGTCATGCGGTATGCCATCATAATACCTGGTATATGATCTGGCCAATCAGTTTGATCTTCCTTGATGTAGGCTCTTAGACCCTGCTCAATGACGCGATTCATTCTTTCACATGTAGCATTTGTTGCAGGATGATATGAACTAGTTTTAGCATGTTTGATGTTGAATAATTCTGTCATGGCTGCTATGAGTTTGGACATGAATTGAGCACCGCGATCGCTGACTAATTTGTCTGGTGACCCATAACGTGTGAGAATCTCCCGGTATAAAATGGATGCAACTTCAGTGGCTTCCTGGGTTTTCATAGGAAAACATTCTGGCCATTTGCTGTAAGAATCCACTACAAGGAGTAGATATTTGGAACCATCCGGAGTTTTTGGAAGTGGGCCGAGTATGTCAATATGAAGCCGCGAGAAAGCACGTTCATATGGCAAGGGTTTAAGTGGTGCAGGCTTATCATGAACATTTGTTTTGATCTGTTGACATGTCGTGCATGTACGTACATAGGTGCACACATCTGTGTACATTTTATCCAAATGATATTTGGATCTTATAGCAGCATACATTCTTTCTTGACCTTGGTGGCAACCTCCTAGCACTGAATCATGATAGGCTTGGAGTATATCTTTGCGATTACCTCTAGGAACAGCTATCTGTTTGGTATAAGAATCGGCAGCCTTTTTATTTTTTGTATTAAAGAAATGATACAGAATTCTGTCCTCAATCACATAATGATATGCTTCAGCAACTAAGCGACGACTCTGTTTTGGATCATCCGGAAGATCACCATTTTCTTTGTAGGCAAAGATCGGGGCTAAGTCAGGACACTCACGCTGTATGCCCTCCAGAAATGGATTTGAAATTACAATTTCAGTATTGACTTGTGCCACAACAATTGTATCTTTTGGACATATAGTTGCTAAATGAGCATGTTTCGGTTCCCTATATGTTAGAGTTGCCTCAATTGGCTCATTCTGATTCTCTGTATTGGATAAATATGTGGTTTCTATACTACTCACAATGGTTTCTTCTGTACTTTCAGTTGTGGTTGCTTCATATTCTCTTCTAGACAACCCATCAGCATTTCCATTTTTAGCTCCTGGCTTGTACTGAATTGTGAAATTGTACTCTTGAAGCTCGAGAGCCCACCTGCCTAGTCTACCTTTGTTAGCTTTTATGTTGTTTAACCAAGTGAGGGCAATGTGGTCAGTGAAAACACGAAAGTGAGCATTTGCGATGTATGGACGAAAGGCACGAACTGACTCGACTAGTCCAAGACCTTCTTTCTCTGAGATATGCCAGGTCTTTTCACTACCGCGCAGGGATCGTCCGCCAAAGGCTATAGCATGTTCATTGCCTTTTTCATCTTTTTGTCCTAAAACATATCCTATTGCACTATCAGACGCATCTGTTGAAATAATGAATTCTTTTTGGAAATCTGGATATGCTAATATCGGGGCTGTGACAAGTTCTTGTTTGAGTCTTTTGAATGAATTTTCAGTGTCATCGGTCCATTTGAATTTAACATCTTTCTGAAGAAGTTGATTCATGGGGGATGCTATTGAAGCATAATTTTGTACAAATTTGCGATAGTAATTGCATAATCCTAGGAAACTTCGAACCTCTTTCTGTGATTTTGGTCTGGGAAATGACTTAACAGCATGAACTTTGGCTTCATCCACATGAATACCTTGATCACTTAGCACATGTCCTAGATACGGAACTTGTCGTTGTGCAAATGCGCATTTTGGCGGTTGTAATTTAAGATTTGCTTCCCGTAAGCGAGAGAAAATTTGTCCAAGATGGACCATATGTTCATCCAATGTGTTTGAATGACATAAAATATCATCTAAATAGCATAGGGTGTGAAGATAAGTAAGGCCGGCAAGGACCTGTGACATCATGAGACAGAAGCTGGCGGGCGAATTTCTCATTCCAAACGGGAGAACTCGGAATTGGAACCTTCCCTGATCCGTCGTAAATGCGGTTTTTGGTTTCGTGTCTTCATGTAGTGGAATTTGCCAAAAACCACTTGCCAGGTCAAGAACAGAAAATATTTTAGACTTTGCCTGTGCTACAGAGTCGATAGCATCTGATAACAATGGGATGGGAAAAGAAATCGGTTCTGTGATCGCATTCAGCTTGCGATAGTCTACCGCAAATCTATATTTTCCATTTTTCTTTTTCACAAGCACTACAGGGGATGACCATTCAGATAGTGATGGTTCAACTATGTTATTTTCCAGCATTTCTTTCACTAATTCATCACACCGCTGTTTTGTCTGGGGACTTTGTCGATAAGGACGTGAATAAATTGGTTTTTCCGTTTTAGTGAAAATTCTGTGATAATGAGCACTAGCTTTGCCTAATTCACTCATATCTTTGGCAAAAACATCACGGTTACGACCAAGAAATGCTAAAAATGAATCCTTTTGTTCCGGTGTAAGTATGGAATCGTCTAGTGTTATTCCTAGGTCTCGTGCTAGGTTAGCGTAGTAAGCATCACTTTTCGTGTCTCCTTCCATGAAATTTACATCAGCGGAGTTGTTTGACGTATTCTCTTGTTTCATTGCTGTAATAGTGTCTGGTGTAACTACGTGAAATGTGGCAATTGTTGCATGCTTCTCGATATAGACAGGAAGGTTGGATGGGTTCATTACTTTGTAAATAGCCATTTTGATTTTAACTTTTGCGACAGTGCGCGCACCTGCAATGCTATATTTTGCTGAAAGTGACTCTATTGGTTCCAATAAGATCAAATTTCCATCACCTGCTTCAGGTACATATACAGGAAAATTTATTTCACGCTTTGGTTTAACCAGAATAATGTCTGTTGTTTTAGCACTCCCAGATTCTTTATGTCCATATGTTTTGTTGTTTGTTTCAGTCGCCATGGAAATGTTAAACTGACCATTGCAAAGCAATAGTTTGTTCCTTTTAAAATCAATGTTTGCATCATATTTCCTTAGGAAATCCTCTCCTAAAATTACATCTTTGTGTAATGTTTTAAATACATAAAATTCTCCATTGAGCTCTTCAAGATCTTCAAATTGAATTGGTAGATTCACTACACCTAACACAGAATGAACTTCACCACAAACACCTGTAATGGCTCGTAAATTACATGTATTAACGACTGCATTTGGGTAGGCTTTCTGCAAACACCTTTGTGAAATGCAAGAGATGCTTGCCCCTGTGTCGACTAAAGCATGTGTTTTTAACTTGCCAACCTTGATATGCACTGAGCTTTTCTCAAGGGGTGTTGTGAGAGAAATGGTAGGTCTCACTTGACAATGTATGCTATTGTAAGCTCTACCAACTTTTTGACAGTTGTGTTTGTTGCACTTCCAGCTGGCCATTTTACTGTTTAAGGTTAAATCAGTTTTGAATTTCCAAGACAAGATAGATAAAACAAGCTAGTTAGTAAATCATATGGCGATTATACTTACTCTTGGTGTTTGTCACTCTTTCTTGGTACTCAGGCTCCTTAGCTGGTTCTGTCAGTCATCAAAGGCGGCTTGAATTATTTCATCTTCGTCTAATCATTCTTCTGTTGTTTTTCCTTTGGGTGTTCACCGTTCGTTGAATATTCCAATGTCATCATATATATTCCGATATGAAATCTCTTAGTTTGGGGAGCTAAGAGCAGTTTGTACTGGGAAAGTCTGTCAATCTAAGAAGATTACAGGCCGGGATTCTCCACTATCTATAACCAGGTTGGCTCACTGGTTATCACATTAATAAGTAACTCGTAGTCCATGTTAAATATAACACAACCTAGCTTTATTTACCCTATTCTAATTATTTAACCTTGACGTAATATTAATTCCAATTTACACAATTATACAGCACTTCCAGTTATTACAGAAACTATATGTTAGTACATATAGCAACCTACATTTACAAGTGTTACCTATATAACTTACATACACGAACTGCCTTGGCGCTGCAAAGTCGCATGCCAAGATGAATTCTAAAAATGAACTGACTTGGTTTCCTACTGCATACATATTTATATACATTATAGTTTTAGTGAAATCCACAGGTAGACATTCTTAACAATCATAACACACTTTCAACAATTGTTCAAGTAATCCTAACGTCCTGTCATGTCTGCCAGCTATCCTGTTCATTCAGTATGACATCTCAATTAACAGTAGGGACTCTTACCTAATAACAACAAGGATTATCTGAGACTAAAATGACAGTCTGACTACAATTGACACCTGGCTCCTGTCTTTGCACCAGCTGGTCAGAAATGGTCTAACAACACTAATTAAATGTCAACTGTTATCAAAACATCCTATTACAATCAATACTCAAACCCCTAAATCCTAATTCCAACATGTGTTACATAACAAACAAATATTAAATAGTAATGAAATATAATTGAGGTACATGTTCACTTTACAAATTTACATGTACATGTCTTATGGCTCTGTTATAATATTACCAACTACAAATTGATATTTTTTGAATTTACTTCAATTTCTAAATTTCAAATTTCAAGTTAAGAAAAATGCAATTTTAATTGCCAGCCCTTATAAAAAATACCATGGTTTACAACAGATTGAACCATGGTAACCACGGTAATACCATGGTTGTCATGGTAATAACATGGTGCATATGGTTTACATGGTACTACCATGGTACAGATGTACCATGGTTCAATGTACCATGGTTACTCTGTTCAACTATCGTAATACCATGGTACAGATGAACCATGGTTCAATATACCATGGTTAACCACTTTGAACAATAGTAATAGCATGGTACATAACAACCATGGTACAATATACCATAGTTAACCAAAATATTATTTCCTCGATTTTTTGGCGTAATGTTGTTAGTGACAAAAAAATACAATTGGAAGGATTTCAATTTACGACAAATAAATGAATGGGTGCAAAGTTATATGCCTGTGAATAAAGTTGAATGGCTGACAGAATGGCTTAGAAACCGGTAAAGGTAAACAAATGATGTCTACCAAATGTACTGATTGTAATTTGTATAAGCATGCCAATAGCATGGTGTGAGGCAGGAGAGAAATGTTGACCTCTGAACAGTTATATATTCGGTACTCTGATGAACGCTTGGCCTAGAACAAAAGACATTCTTATTTTCCTGGCTGGAATCAGTGAGGCTTATAACATGTTTAATTGTGATCCCTGCATTAATTATGGGGATTATAAACAAGGATAGAGTCTCCCCGTAGTTCCCGGAAATAGAAATTCAACTCCGCAAACTTTGACCCTGCAGAGCTACGGCGTTGGCCTTGCTTCGATGAGAAGACGTATCACGAATAGACTGGCTGCCGACTTAGCATGCTGTGCATACGGTTCAGTACCGCATGACAAAATTGCGTTTTGAAAGACAAGATTTGTGTAGCTGTCAGGGAGAAAAGTGATGAAAATCTTACTAGCCACTGTGCTGATGAATAAAATATAGTTTTGAATATCCCTAAAATATGCATATATTCGGCAAAACTAGCTGCCTGGCGAATAGAAAAGGGAAATGTGCGGATAGCTGACAGTCAACATGTGCTTCAAAGCTTTATACGATTTTTCCTTAAAATTTGACTCAAGCGAATACGGAATTCTCAACTTTAATACAAGAGTATTTTTATCAAAAGTATTTGTCAGTTCAGTAGTTCAAGTTGCCGAATAAATCCTTCGTCGGATTTCGACTTGTCAGACAACAACAACACATACACTAGTCAATCTGACATTACGTCGCCGGAATTCTCTATTTTATTTTGTGTTTATCTGCGGTGATCAGTCAGGCTATTCGCCTCTTTCTCATGTGTCGATCACATGACCTGCTGGGTGAGTTCCGGTCGTTTGACGTCGTGAGATTTGCATGGAGCATGCTAGTTTTTCGTTGACAGCGTCTGTTCCATATGAGTGAAAATTATACAAGTTGCTCGAAAGCTAATGTAGTTCTGAAATATTATCTACCAGAATCAAACTGCAAAACTACGTTTTAAAAATAATTCCCATTGACTTCAATGTTATGTTACGTCCCATAAGATAAGATAAGATAATTCTTTATGTGTACAAGCGTCTGACAGAGTACAAAATTCACATAACTATAACAACAGGGCAATTAATTCCAAACTTACAGGACATATGTATCATATTCCCAAATGCCGCCGGCTGGAACTCACCCAAAATGTACCACGTGACTGCACTTGTGCATCTCCCGATTTGTTTCTATACTTCGTTGATTTCCGTTTTTTCCGAATGGCTGATCGATTCCGTCAAGAGTGAGATCGAAAACGAGGCTTCTCCTACAACAATCATGGCGGAAGGTCTGCGACAGGTATGAAAGCATACTGAAATGGGACAAGCTACTCCATGCAGTTCTCTGTCGAACGACAGAATGGGGGATTATTGTTCGCGGAGTGAGATTCTAGCATTAATTTAGGGCTCCTAACTCGGCAAATTGTTGACACTCGTTGCTCGAGTCTCCCGTTGAGGAGCACGGCGTCGAGTCAAAGTTTGAAGGGTCCAAGATTAACAACAACACCAACAACAACAACAGAGACATCTCAAAGCTCCCATGAAGTCATTCAACAATGAAGTCCTGGCTTGCTTCGTTTTTTCGCCTTGTAATTATCAATTTTAAAAAGCTGAAAAGTCCAACCGCCTCCAAAAAAGACACTGGTTCGACATCAAGTATCTCGATAACCGTCCACGAATAAGTTGACTGAACTATGCCACCATTGCATGCAAGCTAGCACCTGAGCACAGCGCAATACAAATTATAGTTGTTCCAGCCAAAGTTTTGAGATTCAGTGGTAAGTACTGTAATAAATAAAATTATGTAATTATTCCGAGTCTTATTTATGTTAAATGTATCACTCGATATCTCATTTTTGTTTACAATATATTTTTTGTTGTTGTTTATCATATATTGGGATCAGATAATCGACTGAAATTTTTTGAATTCGACTGAAAAAACGGAAACTCGGTAGGTTATTTGTTGATAGCTCGCTTAATACTGGTTCGATTCTGACATTGTAAAGTTTCCGGAGTAGCTGAAGAGATTCTCTTTTCAAAAATATATAGTTTGATGACAGTTTATTTTATATTTTTGAGATAGATATCAACTGAAAAAATCGTGTCGACTTCGCTGAAATTTTTTCTGGACCGACCGACACGCGGTTTTTCTTGTCCGGAAAATTATTGCGTGAACTGACTGAAATACTTTTAGGTTTCCGGAATGCTCTACTTTTATACGAATAAAATGATATAAAATATATGCATGTACCTTCTACCGTTTTCCGTAAAAGGGTTCGCTGAAAAAAACCGATTGAAAATGAGAACATTTTCAGCTGAATCTGCCGTAAAACGGATTAGTGAAGCGAGATAAAAACTCGGATTTGGAGACGGACTTCAGAAGATTCCGAAAATCCGGAATAAGGATCGCGGGTAAGTTTATTGGAAGATTGGTTATGTCGGTAGGTCATAAGTGTCGAATTAAATTTTAAAAGCATAGTTTGCACAAAAAATATCCTATTTTTCAAATAATTGAATGTTTGTCACATAATAACTTACTGTAAATGGAAATAGTATTTTTCTATGGTATAAATATATTTTTTTCTTGATCATTAATTAGCTGTTCACCAGTCTGGGCTGTGAGATGTCAAAAAGTCAGTAAGTGAACAGAACTCACAATGATAAAATTCATTTTAGTTCATATAAATTATAATAATTACTGAAAACAAAATATGTATATTCCTGGTCATTTTGGAAATATGAGAATAGTATTTTTCTATGGTATAAATATATTTTTTGAATGGCCACCTTGCTTTAATGCTGAGCAACAGGAAAATGTAATGGGTGGGGGGGGGGGTGCTGGCCCCTCCACTTTTTGGGGCCGCAGTGTTATAAGTCCTATCTTAGATAGCTCCGGTTCGACATTTAACATGGCTGGTATAGAATTCAGTCCCCGTTCCCCTTTTCAAATGTGCTCCATGGCTCCTGTAAACAATTTGATTCATAGCATGAATGTTGTTAACATTAAGTTATGTGATATTTCACTATTTCAGACAAGCGTCCCGAGCTGAAGTCCATACTGGACAGACTTCTGGATGGAGAGAATATACCCGACATTAGGAAATCCCTTGGTAGGCTGGGAAGAGAACAGAGAGGCAAACGAACGATATCCACGAGACAATCCTCCAGTTCCGAAGATGAGGTAATTCTATAGTGCTCAAGTGAAAAATCAGCTCAAGTTAAGTTAAGGATATGTAACTTTCCTTCAATGGATGTGTATTCGCCACAACACACCTCAGAAGAATTTTGATTGCGGAACTGGATAACTGTCTGTATGTTTGATTTTCTCCTTGTATTTCAGGGGCTGCGGAGCTGGTGGGGGGGGGGGAGCAGTCCAACATTTAACTTGACCGGTATAGAGTTCAGGCCCCTCACTTTCAAATGTGCTCTGCGGCTCCAGAATTGTAACAAGGTGTGATATGGCTATAACTGATTGTTTCTAGCATACATTTTGTTCTATTATATCAAGTATTCTGTCGCAATAAATGAGCATTTAAAAAAATTATTGTGACAGTTATTTTCCATAATTAAAAAAACACAGAATGCAGATATGCATTACGTATGCTAGATTATTAACTCCTCACTGTTATCTTTAATGAATTCATTTTGTATATTTAGAATGAAAGTCCAAGAAAGACAAACAAGAAAAGCAAAGTAACTAGCGAGAAGAGGGCTGAAAGGGACATCTTGTCGATTCTCAAAGAAAGAAATTGGCAGAAACAGGTATGTACAAAAGGCTGCAGTGTCCAATAAACACTTCTTTATGTGGCAATTATATTTTCATTGGTGAAGTGTTAATGTGTTATATCCCATGATCCAGAAAATGTGAATATATGTCAAGTTTGCCATATCTTTCAGATCAAATATATTTATTGTTTACAGATCAATAGCACAATCATACAATATTATACAATTATATGATCCCAATGAGGTAAATATATTTTATGTACTAGAGAAAAACAATATTTGCCGAGGCCAAGGGTTCCCACACAAGAGGAAGTAACTCAAAATGTATATTGAGTAGATCACCTCCCTTGTCGTATCATGGCTGTGATAGTGTTAAAGTAATGTAAATCTCTAGTTTTCAACTCTTCCAATACAAAGGGAAGTAACTATAGGTTTTACTCTCATAAATCATACTCCTGTCATGGTTTCATTTAGAATATTTGTTTGGGGGCCTTTTGGAATATTTTCTTTGAAAAGAAATGAAGCCAAATTACTCAAAATGTAGTGTATTTGAAAGAACTTGGAATATTTCAAAAGGAATAAAGAATTAATCATTTATTTTTTGTGAAAGGCCTACATGGATTCCTGTTTTTGTTCGACTTTATCCTTCTTGTCGACCAAAACTGAAATACAACCTTCACCACTTACTGCCTCGTACATATTAGGTTTACAAATTCTTATGTTGATTCCTTTTCTTTTCCAGATGTAATCCAGCAGTACCATCCCAGCAAGACGACATCTGATATCCATTATTACATGAGGAAGAAACTGAACAACTCGGCGAAGAATTTCATCAGGAAACAGAAAAAACTCAACAGTAGATATGTGATATGATACGGCTTATAGCATTGGACACACCGGTTCTCGTCAGATCACCAAAGTTAAGCAACGTTAAGCTCGGTCAATACTTGGATGGGTGACCGGGCGCTATACTGGCTGGACTGATTAATGTCCAGGGTAATGGGAACTGTGAGCACTCGCGTTCTGGCAGATGTAGGCACTGTCATGATATGACTGAAACAAGGTTGAAAACGACGTTAAACCCTACTTCTTTCTCTATCTACACCCAGTTAACATATTAGTATACGGAACCAAATTGACAGCTATATGCTATGTTTGCATGAGGTCTTATTAAACCTTTATAAATCACTTCAGCTGCTTTAGTTTCTGGAGCATTCAGTCTCTTCAATTCATCTGATGTGAATGCAGATTTATTCCAGTACAATGCCAGACTTAATACCATGGTACGAACCACTATGTTTTTGGTCAATTTTATCGTTTTACCATGGTGTATGCAGTTTGTCACAGTACATGTACCATGTAAAGCCATTGAACCTGTAAAGCCATGGTACATGTACTGTGGTCATAGCACGGTACCATGGTAGAGCCATACTACATGTAGCATGGTAAAATCATGGTTCTATGGAAAAACTATGGTATTAGTGTTCGGTTTGTTCTTTCCTGTACAAGGGAAAGTAAGCTTGCTCAACAGTGAAACTTTGCACAGTAGCTAAACTTTCACACTGCATTGAATGCCCTTTATCTGTCCATACTGGAGATTTATATTGGTCATGTGAAAGGGACGGCAAGTTCACACTAGGCCGATGAGATCAAATGTGGCCATGGCCTCTAGTTATACATGAGTGTCATAATGTCATACAATGAAATATTACAGATTGCGTTTTATAATATATGTTCTTTTTCTATCAATCTTGTTTTGGTTTTTCATTCACCTCAATTGATACACCCTTTTCATTTGCTGATAGATGAGTTTTGATGCGGACAACACCAAATAACAGCGTTAACTAACACTGATAAATGGTGTTGAAGCGGGCTCAACACCGTTCTGCAGTGTTGACTGACAAGTGCAGATGCTGGTTCAACACCAATTAACAGTGTTAAATAACACCAATAAATGGTGTTGAAGCTGGCTCAACACCATTTTTTAGTGTTGACCGACGAGTGCGGATGCTGACTCAACACCGAATAACGGTGTTAACTAACACCAATAAATGGTGTTGGGGCAATATGGTGTAGGCTCTAACTCAACACTGTTTTTTGGTGTTGAAGTCAACACCAATTAACAGTGTTATCGAACACCAATAAATGGTGTTGAAGCTGGCTCAACACCAGTTTTCAGTGTTGACTGACAAGTGCTGATGCTGGCTCAACACCAATTAACGGTGTTAACTAACACCAATAAATGGTGTTGAAACCGGCTCAACACCATTTTTTAGTGTTGACCGACGAGTGCGGATGCTGACTCAACACCGAATAACGGTGTTAACTAACACCAAATAACGGTGTTAACTAACACCAAATAACGGTGTTAACTAACACCAATAAATGGTGTTGGGGCAATATGGTGTAGGCTCTAACTCAACACTGTTTTTTGGTGTTGAAGTCAACACCAATTTTTAGTGTTAATTAACACCATTTTTCTGACTGTGGATAATGAGGTCTTAATCTGTTGACACTGTGTGTTCAGGTCTGGCCACGGACAGCAATCAATGCACTTGATGTCTGCAACATTGGTTACAGTAATCTATGGTGTTCTATTTGGGCCAAGTTTGCGTCTCGTGGCGACTTTTAGAAACTCGCCACTCGCCACGCGTCGTGAAACTCTCCGGCGCGCGGCGACTGGCGACTTTCTGCCATCTCTTAACCTGCAAAAACTCGCCAGTCGCCACCCGCCGTAAAACACGGCGAGTTTCGCTCTATCTCTTAACCTGGAAAACTCGCCGCGCGCCACTCGCCGGATGAACCACGGCGCACGGCGACTGGCGACTTTTGACTGTAGTGAAACTCGCCACTCGCCACGCGCCGTGGACCTCTCCGGCGCGCGGCGACTGGCGACTTTCTGCTATCTCTTAACCTGCAAAAACTCGCCAGTCGCCACACGCCGTAAAACACGGCGAGTTTCGCTCTATCTCTTAACCTAGAAAAACTCGCCGCGCGCCACTCGCCGGACAAACCACGGCGCGCGGCGACTGGCGACTTTTGACTTCTGGAATTCTCAGGACTTTTTTTCAAGTGCGCATTCCCGGGGAGCATCAATTATGCAGTTGAAATATCAGAAATCACATACGCGATCTCATAGAATTTGAGGAAGTAAAGAAAAAATATGGAAACTGTTGAAAGAAATACGTCTTTTCATCTTTAAAAATAGGGTCTTGATATTTTGTAGGGTTTGTGATACAGGAAATATCAACCCAACAAAGAGCCGCTCTAGGGATTAAAACAGCAATAAAGGATCTCTTATACAAAGATATCGCCCGACTCTTTTACATAAAACTTACGAAGAGAGAAATTCAATCATCCAAAGAAAATGTTAGCATTTTTTCTTACTTTTTTAATCAATATGACGATGACGCTCTATTCGCTTTCTTAATATTTCATACAGCATATTAGTTGACGTTGCTTTTATCTTGTAAAACAAAATTCCCGCGTCGAGTTCTTTATTGTATTTTAAATAAGGAACAATTTCAAAGCGATTCATTCGGAATTGAAAACGATATGCTGTTTTATAAATATATATAGGCACTTATATAAAACGAATGAGAAAAACGATTGAAACTGTTGTCTTGGTGTTAACTTTTTAAAATATACCAGCAGATAATAACGAGAGTATGCAAGTTCTGCACAGAAACGGATAACAAGTATTTTAATAAAAAAATATCTGCACATTTGACAAAATTAGATTGCCCTATATGCTTATTGCATTAAAAAGAACTTGTTTCAGAAACAACTATATTAATTATTACAGATAGCTTACATCTTCAAAATTAGTTACATAGCATCAGATGTAGATGGAGAGTTCATTCATTAGAAATTATGTATATTTATGCACGAGGAAGAGATTTAAAATTAAATTGAATGACAGCATGTTTCGAACAAAATATTCCGATAATTGATGCTCCCCGGGCATGCGCACTTTAGAAAAAGTTCTGAGAATTCCAGAAGTCAAAAGTCGCCAGTCGCCGCGCGCCGTGGTTCATCCGGCGAGTGGCGCGCGGCGAGTTTTTCCAGGTTAAGAGATAGAGCGAAACTCGCCGTGTTTTACGGCGGGTGGCGACTGGCGAGTTTTTGCAGGTTAAGAGATAGCAGAAAGTCGCCAGTCGCCGCGCGCCGGAGAGGTCCACGGCGCGTGGCGAGTGGCGAGTTTCATTACAGTCAAAAGTCGCCAGTCGCCGTGCGCCGTGGTTCATCCGGCGAGTGGCGCGCGGCGAGTTTTTCCAGGTTAAGAGATAGAGCGAAACTCGCCGTGTTTTACGGCGGATGGCGACTGGCGAGTTTTTGCAGGTTAAGAGATAGCAGAAAGTCGCCAGTCGCCGCGCGCCGGAGAGGTCCACGGCGCGTGGCGAGTGGCGAGTTTCTAAAAGTCGCCACGCGACAACGACGCAAACTTGGCCCAAATTGAACACCATAGTAATCTGGACAGGGATAAACTACAACCAACCGTAAATCCACCAATCTGTAAATAATGGCTCTAGTTGGAAATCATGGTAGCCAGGAAATCAGGCTTGGAAAATGATGCCTTTCGGTGCAAAAAACATGGAAATCCGTCCACTACATCCAGATATACGGACGAATGAACATATATATTCAAGCAGAGTGAATTGTTCTCATAATATAAAATATACTTTGGTGAGATGGCTGCTCTACATATTTCGACATTCGATTAGGGTGCTCACACGAGCGAAAATCGCCTTTTTAACACATTTACATTATCATGATTTAACTCCCTAAAACATGCTCATACCACCGCGGAACATTGCGGAATTAGCCGGGAGTCCCTGAAAGCCTGGTCAGTCAGCCCGCCATTCATGTGGTAAGATAAGCGATCATAAAATAATCAAGGGGCTTAGTTTTATCACTGTGGGTGGCCAAATTTTGACCATTGATGAAACGGAGTGATCTCTCAATCTATATTAGGCTCCATGCCTTGAGGTAGATCAAATGTTGTTGTTGTAAAGAGAAGAACAGTTATTTAAGTACAGATGTGCTGCACTTGATTAATTCTGGTTAATTCAAGTTGTTGCGATACCGAACAGTTCGGATAATCTCGCACTTTTAATCTCCGACAAAGGCTACATGGCGTGGTGAAGACTCACTGTGCGAAGACTGCCAGGGCGAATGTTTCGTCCTGTATAATTTACTGAGGGCAGGGTCGATCGACTGACAAGAGGGGAGATAGCCCTGTTTGGAGGTTGCGTAAACCCCGGCACCAAATTTGTAAACGCGCATATCATTGGTGGAAATGATAAGAAGGCGTAAATTTACGACTTACGGGTAAATGAATTACAGGCATCCTCTAAATACGAATTGTGGAGGGCTTGGCGATTTACAGGCATCCTGTAAATAGGAATTATGGCAGGCTCAGCATTTTATACCATGGTATATATTATTTACAGGTATCCTCTAAATACGAATTGTGGCAGGCTTGGCGATTTACAGGCATCCTGTAAATAGGAATTGTGGCAGGCTCGGCATTTTATACCATGGTACAAAATAATTACAGGCATCCCGTAAATACGAATTATGGCAGGCTTGGCATTTTATACCATGGTATATATTATTTACAGGCAGCCTCTAAATGACGAATTCTGGCAGAGATGGCCAACCATAACTATCTAGAAGACTCTCTCCTACTGCAGAAAACGGCTTTTAAGTCCTCAGGGACAGAATACGATTGAAATTAGGAGGAAAAACTTCATTACGTTTTATTATTACATCATTATCTTGAATATGACGTATATTTACACAAGTACCATAGTTACACTTTGTTAAGAGTTGTTCTATTCCGGGTAACATTAGCCAAATGGTGAGAAAGAGGTTAACGGAATAGCTGGCAAATCAGTTCTGTTGTACACAAATTCGACTGAGGTAAATTCCCACCATATTCTAAAACAGGTTGGGGAGCATTCTTATTGAAGGTTTTGTCATATACAATGTACCTCGATTAACACAAGCGACAAATTATTAGAAATGTGACAAGCAGTCCTCTCTATTTATAAGCGGATCAAACGCCTGACATGATCCATCTTCATTTTATCCAGCCAATTTTTACGTAGAAACTGGCTGGATAAAATGAAGATGGACATGATCACGTTTCCACGAAACGCAAAAAGCCGTCGAAATTCTAATGTATACTGTAAAATATGACACTATGGATATAATAAGTTAATCAGAATTGAAAACAAAAATATCAGAAAGTTATGACAAAAAGCATGTGGCTGTGCCGTCAACGTTTCTTCTACGACGATAAAAACCCATAAAGAGACATTGTCGAGACTGTTCAATTCAGAAAAAAACACAGACCTACTGATTCGAAAAATATCATTTCAGCATAGCGTTTTGATTTTAGGAGAAAAGAAAATGAGCATAGTTTGTCACAACTCTCCAACAACTACTGTGGAAAATTGTGCACATCCACAATAAATTTTGTACCACTGGTACACATTTTGTGTATAGTATATACACAATTCTAGCTATATAGCTGATATATTGTTGAACGCGACGTTAAACCTTATAGTTCTTTCCCCCCCCCCCCCCAACATACATATATGTGCACCACTGGTACACAATTTCAAGCGGATGTGCATTTTTACCACAGTACTGTGTATCGCTGATCCGTACTGGTTTTTAGAGAGAATGTTTCGTGACTCTCTCTTCTGGACCCTTGCTATGATAGTTTAGCCCCCAAATCAAGAATTGCTTCCGCCGGCCCTGGAGGTAATTCACCTGACCCGGGTAATGGACCTATAACCATTAGGGAAAGTGATGAATAATTATATATGAATAAAATTTCTTTGTATTTATATAAACATTATTCAAATTAAGTAGTGAGGAGCTTTGTGGTTTCAGCCTAGGGTATACACAACACCCCGTGGGGGCATTTGACACTGTGGACGTTTTGTCAACTTGACCCGATTCTTCGGCCTACCGCCCCTTGAAATTTAAATCAATATCTTTGGCGGTCTCTGGGTCACATGTTCACGAGAGTCGGGAATTTCCGTGATCTCTGCAGAACAGACTCGAGATAGGAAGAGGGTCAGATCCAACCACCTCGCTGGGGGTCTGATAACATCCCAGCCACCAGTCAGATTTTTGGACCGGATTCGGGGCCTTCGCGCACATCGCCGGAAGTGACATCATATAGTAAAAATAGATGTTTACCGAACATTTCGATTGCTTTTCAAGTCTGCATAATACCTCTGTTGGCCTAGCGTTAAAAAGAATTATCTGAAGATAATATTTCCCTGTTTATCTGGACAAAGCATATGAAAAGTAGTTCGCTCATGTGCAACACTGAAGGAGTTGTTCGGCCAGATTCAAACTGAACCGTGCGTTCGTTGGTTTTCTCCTATACGTCATAGCAACGTAGTAAAGGTCAACTTTCGCTATTGGAGGCAGGGATGGTAAATCAGCCTGCGAAATGGAGCATGCGCTGTGGGGAGGATGGGTCAGATCCGCTTACGCCAGAGAGAATCTGTTTTTAATCAGATTGATTTCATCCCGTACGTTTTGTTAAAATTAGCATGTCAGTATCCTAAGTGCGCGATTTTTGCTTTGACATTCAATGTCGGTTTTAGCCCTACATCAAAGGTAATTTAACCAGCGACGAAATTAAAAAATCACAGCGGATAGGGCGGAACGAGCTGGCTGACTGCGCTTACTGAGTGGTTCGACATTGGAGAAACCCTTCGATCTATCCTGAATTGCTAACGGATCCTTCGAAGATAGACGAAGGGAAACACGAGAATTTCTGACATAATACGCGAATGTATAGCGATATCAACTGAGGGCCTCGCTTATAACTTTGCTGAAACAATCAGAGTATACCGTTTATCTGTTAGAGTTAAAATATTATCAAGATCTAATTCATATGGAGTTTTATTTGGGCCAAAACCGCGTCGCGCGTCTACTTTCAAAAAGCAACGCCCGACGCGAAAGGCGACTTCGGGTTCCAAAACTCGTCTTTTGCGTCGCGCGTCGAGTGTTGCAATGTTAAAAGACAGAAATGGAAGTCTCATGTTCCTGGCCATTTTGGCGTTAGAATACCATTTTTATTTCTCATGACACTGCAGTTATCCCGACAAAGTTCCATGATCTATCGTCCCAAACTGCGGCCGTTACACATAGGTTACACACAAAATTTGTTTCATTCTCCCGGCACCATTGGACGTTACCTGGCTTTCAAAGGGTTCAATTTCTCCAAGCCTTGGCTGGAGAGAAGAATGATAGCAGGGGTTATTTATGATGTCTTGTCTACCACTTCATATATGTGGATATGATCACCATTAATATGCTGTCTGACTTACCGGTTGAGGCTTTGATTGATTGAAATTGTAGTTTAAGGGCCGCTTCCCATTCGGATTTCGCGGCCCATCAACTCAATGTTTTATTTGAATTTGGCGGTACATTACTTTGTTTATTGAATTTCTTTTCCAGTGCTAAATAAATAAATAAATAAATAAATAAATAAATAATAAATAACAATGAGAGATTAGTAGGAGATATAAATAGAAGTAAATAAGAATCGCTATATGTACAAGTTCGTAAGTCTCTTTTTGGTTTTTGGTTAAGTTATACTGGTAAATATGAGTTCACTGTAATCGCGTGTATGTTTCCTTTGTCTTGGTACCCCTTTGAACGCACAAAGCCGTCCAGAAAAAACTGGGAGAACCATCGGCGTTTTCAGGATTTTTCGGATCGACTTCACTAACGACGCCCTTGGGAACAGGGTGGGTTCTTCCAGAAATCTGTGCCTGTAACAGTTGCTTGGAGTGTGTATTGGGGCACAGGACGGCAGGTCTACGTCCTATATTGCATGAAAGTCAAAGGATCATATTCTGTGTTAAGGCGTCAGTTCGGTGTCATCTATGGGGTAGCGTGTCGGTGTGGTTTAGGATGTGATGTTCTGGTTCCGGAGGTTTCTTGTTGTGCGGCGATGTTGGTATTCTTGTCATCGTCATCCGTCTTCTGTTTTCAGTCTTGTCCAGCCCGTCTTTGGTCTTCGGTGTGCCGTGAGGTGCTGTTTAAAGATTTTTGTCGTCGTCAGTGTTCTGTTTGTTGTCTGTTTGATGAGGACCTTCATCGTGTTCATCTCCATTTCTGAAAGTATAAGATGAAACAGTGTGTAGTATTCATTTTTGTGAGTGACATTATCTGTGTGCGTGGTTGTTTCTTGGACGTGTGCTAATGATTTATGTCCTTGGTTGTTGAATTGGTAGCGGCCTTTAGGTTTTGGAGACGAATGTGGTTACCGGCCCACACGGAACATGGTATCTCCGGTGCCCACATTGCCTATTTTATTGCGAAAGATAGATTTTTGGCCAATATTGTCGCAGGGATGTTGATTGGTTTTGGCCACCGATTTTTGAGACTAATGTGGCAACCGGCCCACACGGAACATGGTATCTCCGCTGCCCACATTGCCTTTTTATTCCAAAAGAGACATTTTTGGCCAATGCTGACATTGTTAGTTAGTGTTGCGCATTTTTTTGATTGAAATTGTAGTTTAAGGGCCGCTTCCCATTCGGATTTCGCGGCCCATCAACTCAATGTTTTATTTGGATTTCGCGGTACATTTCTTTGTTTTCTTTTAATATCTTTTCCAGCGCTAAATATATAAATAAATAAATGAATAAATAAATAAATAAATAAATAAATGATGATAAATAACAATGATAGATTAGCAGGAGATATAAATAGAAGTAAATAAGAGTCGCTATGTACAAGTTCGTAAGTCTCTTTCGGTTTTTTTTTGGTTAAGCTATACTAGTAAATATGAGTTCACTGTAGGTCTAATCGCGTGGATGATTCCTTTGTCTTGGTACCCCTTTATACGCACAAAGCCGTCCAGAAAAAACTGGGAGAACCATGGGCGTCTTCAGGATTTTTCGAATCGACTTCCCTAACGACGCCCTTGGGAACAGGGTGGGTTCTTCCAGAAATCTGTGCCTGTAACAATTGCTTGGAGTGTGTATTGGGGCACAGGACGGCAGGTCTACGTCCTATATTGTGTGAAAGTCAAAGGATGATATTCTGTGTTGAGGCGTCATTTCGGTGTCATATATGGGGTAGCGTGTCTGTGTGGTTTAGGATTTGGTATTCTGGTTGCTCAGTTCGGTGGGGTAGCGTGTCTGGCGTGGTACAGGGTCGAGTATTCTGGACGTTCTTGTGGACCGACGATGATGATCTTCATCATGTTCATCTCCATTTGGTGCTGTTTCATAATATTTGTCTTCATAGGTGTTCTGTTTCATGGCTGGTCTTACTCGTGTGTTGACTTCAGTGTGCTGTGCCTGTATTACAAAGAATAGAAGAGTTTGTAGTTTCTTGTTTTCTGGTGTTATTTTTGCCATCGACTGGCACTATCGTGATCTAAGTCACACATGATCAATAGCAATAAATAATTAGGTACTAAATATTATAAATAAAAATATTATTATAGTTAAAGCCGATTGTGAATGTTTGATATAACCTCCAGTCTTCTGCCCCTGCATGAAAACCGGACGGTTAACATTCGTTAACGAGGGTTGGAAATAAGGGAACACAATTTGGTCGGAGCTCGTTACTAGGAGTTTTTAATTTGATCAGTGAATTTGTCTATGTTATTGCTATGGCATTTTGATTGGTTAGTGTCCAAATTTGATCAGTCATTTCTGATCACTGACCCTTATTTCCGCCCCTGTAAAATAGTTTTGACTCTAAGCGTGCTACATTTATTCAAATTTGGTCCTAGGTTTATTGGTGTCTTGGTGTAACCATATAGTATTAAATGGTAGAGTGATAGTGTTGCGCATGCACGGGGGTAGTGTTATATACTAGAAAAATAGCCAGCAGTTTTTATAAAATCTATTAAGGACTTGAATACCTGTTTTCTAATGGGAGGCTTAGGGTTTAATATCGCTGGTAATGTTAAGGGAGTGTTGAATTTTTTTAATTCGTTTCTAAGTGTCTCGCGTTGTGGGTAGTGTTTAGGGGATTCAAGTAAGACATGTTCTATTGTTTCTTCTACATTGTTGCATGCGGTACAGAGGGGTGAGGTGTTTTTCAGAAGCATGGACAGATGTGATTTAAGTCCGGTTTTGCCTAGTCTTAATCTGGTGATTATGCGGTCATCACGTTTATTGTCTAACTGGAATCCCTGGACTTGTCTTTTCTCTCCATCAAGGATCTTATGTAACCACCGTCCAAGTTCTTCTTCGTTCCATTCCTTTTGCCACTTGCTATCTATTTTGCGTCTAATGATAGTGTTGAGTTCTTTATATCCTAATCCTATTGGCACATCGTGTGTAGCTTTAGCAAGACTGTCTTTGGCAGTTTTGTCGGCTGCTTCGTTACCTCTGATGTTGACATGCGCGGGGACCCATGCTAAAATGGCGTCTATACCCTCGTTGTGTATTTGTGTACATATACATTCTATTTTGTGTATGAGATCAGGTCTACTGTCAGATATAGAATTTTTAATGGATGTGAGTCCACTAAGGGAGTCACTAAGTATCACCGCACGGATTGGTATGTGCTCGATGATCCATTCGAGAGCCTTAATTATAGCAATCAGTTCACTAGTGTATACAGACATATTGTCTGGAAGTTTGAAACCATTTTGTATGTCGAGCTCAGGTATAACAAAAGCTGATCCTGTGTTATTACTTGTGTTTTTCGATCCGTCTGTATAGATTTTTATGTAATTTTTCCAGTTTTGGTTGATATATTCAAGGGTGGTGGCTCTTATAAAGTCTGGGTTGTCCTTCTTTGTGAGGTAGTCGTGAATACATGTGTCCCGGTTGAGGCTGTGGAAGACGTGGCTTGATATAGACCTACCGAGCACGGCTGCGCCATTGATAGTGCCGGAGTTCAGGGTACTTAGGCTACTGCCAAGTGAACAGCAGGCGGTCTGACCATGAATAGCAGGCGGTCTGACCATGGATGGCAGGCGATCTGACCATGAACACCAGGCGGTCTGACCATGAACAGCAGGCGGTCTGACCATGGACAGCAGGCGGTCTGACCATGGACAGCAGGCGGTCTGACCATGGACAGCAGGCGGTCTGTCCAGGCGGTCTGACCATGAACAGCAGGCGGTCTGACCATGGACAGCAGGCGGTCTGACCATGAACAGCAGGCAGTCTGACCATGGACAGCAGACAGTCTAAACATGGACAGCAGGCGGTCCGACCATGGAATTCTATAGCGTGTCGACATGAATCGTTATATTCGCTCTCAACAAAAGTCTTCCGCCTAATCACTTTTCAATCAATCACTCGATGCTCACTCTATCACTCCCCACGTAATCAGCGCTAAAGCCCAGCGCACACGAGAGCTATCAGCCGAGATAACGGCCTCAATTGCCTGTCAGCTCAGGGGCTAGATCTCGTGTGGTTTCAGCGCACAAGGTGAGCAAAAGGTTCACTGAATTGATTTCAGTTCCCGAGAAACACCTTCTTTTAGATCATGTGATCTTCCATGTGGCTGGGCTCTCGTAAAAATGACCATTTTGAAAAATCGTGTGTATAAATCACGTGAAAAGAAGATGCGTTTCATTGCCCTGTCGAATAAAACGGCTGAGCTGTTAGCCTACGTTCGCCGTACACGCTGGGGATTTGGCCTCGCGAGGCGAAATTATCAGATTTTTCTCCCGGCCTCGCGAGGCCAAAAACTCACCAAAAACTGCCCGCACACGAGAGCTTAGCTTCTGAGCTGACAGGCAATTGAGGTCGTTGGCTTAGCTGATAGCTCTCGTGCGCGCCGGGCTTGACTCACTCCTCGCTCAATGACTGGTGACTCGAACAGTACTCAATTACTCCCACTGCTTTAATCACTCCTGGATCAATTACTCCTCGGTCACAATTATTAATCACTCACTACCACTCCTCAATCACCCCTTCTTGCTTTCACTCTCACCTAATCACCTCTCTGACTCAATCAATCCTCACCCGTCAATCATTCACTCCACTAAACCAGCCCTAACTCAATAAATCGTAACAATATTCCTCTCACTCGTCCCTCACTCAATCGCTGCCAAACCAAATACTCCTCACTCAAATCACTCCCCTCACTCTATGTCTACTCGCTCTTATCATTCAATCGTTAATCATTCAACCGCTATTAGCTCAATCACTCCTTACTTAATCACTCTTCAATCAGTTACACCTGATTACTAAATGAGCATTCACTCGACACTCAACCACTCCTCGCTCCCCTCATTAATCACTTTTCGCTCAATCACTCCTCATTCATGACTTCTCATTCACTTCACGCGAGCACTCCTTTTGACTCATTCACGCCCATTGAATCACGACTCACTCATTCACTCACTCCCCTGAATCAATTACATCTCGATCAATCACTCTTCAGTCATCCACTCCTGACACTCAATCGCTCACTCTTCGTTCAATCGCTCTTCCTGACTCGATCACTCCCCTGACTCAATCACTCCTAAATGGATCACTCCTCCTGACTCGATCACTCCCCTGACTCAATCACTCCTCCTGACTCAATCACTCCCCCTTGATTCAATCACTCCTCCTGACACGATCACTTCCTGACTCAATCACTATCACTCACTCACTCACTCCCCTTGATTCAATCACTCCTCCTGACTCGATCACTCCCCTGACTCAATCACTATCACCAATCACTTCCCTCTGATTTAATCACTTCTGACTAAATCACTCCTCCTGACTCGATCACTCCCCTGACTCAATCACTATCACTCAATCAATCCCGTCTGATTCAATCACTCATGACTCAATCCCTCCTCCTGACTCGATCACTCTCTGACTCAATCACTATCACCAATCACTTCCCTCTGATTCAATCACTTCTGACTAAATCACTCCTCCTGACTCGATCACTCCCCTGACTCAATCATTACGCACACAATCACTCCCCCCTGATTCAATAACTCCTGACTCAATCACTCCTCCTGACTCGATCACTCCCATGACTCAATCACTACTCACTCATTCTCTTCCCGACTCAATCACTCCCCCCTGACTCAATCAGTCCTCTTGACTCAGTCACTCCTCCTGACTCGATCACTTTCCTGACTCAATCAATACTCACTCATTCTCTCCCCTGACTCAATCACTCCCCCTGACTCAATCATTCCTCCTGACTCGGTCACTCCACTGACTCAATCACTACTCACATAATCACTACCCCTGATTCAATCAGTCCTGACTCAATCACTCCTCCTGACTCGATCACTCCCTGACTCCATCACTACTCACTCAATCACTCGGCCCGGATTCAATCCCTACTGACTTAATCACTCACCAAACATTACGGAAAGATAGAGTAAACCCATAGTGATACACAATGACACTGTTTAATTAGGTGCACAGCAGTGGGAATTTCCAGTCTAGTGCCTTCGGCTTTAGATATCTTCGCATGAGCTCCAAGAGATTGCCTTTTCATTCAATGTTTTTCATTTCACCGTTTCTTCATTCTTACATTAGAACGGAGAAAACCAGAGCTGGCGCATTTTCTTCCGTCTATTTTCGATTCTTTGTTACATTGTTATGGGAGGAGGTTACCAAAAATCTGATTACCCGAAATTTCCCAGCCCTTGTCAGTCCTTTTGGTGTTTTCCTCCGGGTGGTGTGGAATATGGTCATGAAAATTCATCCTTTTGAATTTATTTGGTACTTTATTTTAAACAATAGGTCTGTCAACAGGGCTTAACCCAGTTAAATATAAGAACCTCATAGGCAGCGTCAAATTGATCTACAAGTGATGAGCCAGACAACTGAAGTGATATTAGCCCAATATAAAATCAAATTCGCCTGAGAAGTACAGTAAATTTAAATAACATGAGTTTTGAGAACCCCCAACATCTCGCCTTGGGGGTGATCCGCTGAAGCTGCAGTAGTATTGAAAGCAAGCATACATTGAGATGGAATTGCCAGTCTCGATCAAACCAAAAATTGTTTGGAAATATTTTTTCATGTTAATGTCATAACGTTATAGATTTACAGTCAGAAGAAAGTAGCTGTACATTGTTATGGTAACATTAGATGATCAGTATGCTTAAAAGTGATTTTGATTCCACAACACCAGCATGTCAGAAAGTTCTGAGAGCCCCAATATCTCGCCTTGTGGGGTGACCCGAAGGAGCAGCAATACTGTAGAGCATAAATGAATTATTGACGTTTTCAATCAATCAGAAAGTGCTTGGATAAATGCAAGTGGACCAACCTGAATTGCTCCCGTGTAAAACACGAAGCTCGGTTATTAAAACCCTCGCCTCTGGACCCCAGTCAATCTAATTTTATTGTGGGAATTACAATTCATTTTTCTCAATAACATTGGTTTCCGGGATGATACATATACATGTACTAAACATATAACATAGGAATAATTTATTTCTATAATATATGACGTAGTGGGAATGCATTTCCCATAATTTGGACGAAAATTTAATATTTCATCACTCAAATAACATAGGTACATCCTCTAATCATAAGAAACATGTGCACCAAGTTTCGTAATCATACATTGACAGCTGACACCTGCAGCAAACTTTCTATGTACAGGTGTAAATGTGCACTTTTCTAAACATAAAACCTTATAATTTAGATTTTAACATTGGAACACCCTAGAATCTCCTGGGGTATAGTGGCATAACTGAACCCCTAGTGGGATAGCAACCTCACATATTTTTATTTATCAACCTTATCATTTCCGTCCAGGGGACACCGACACCGACGCCGACACCGACACCGACGATGACATCCTCTCTCCCCCCTGACAATATCTCCCCTTACTTCGTAAGGCAAGATAAAAAAGAAATATCGCGAATGTTTTGATTAATATTTTCACTTGTATATGCTACATGGGGAAAATATTGGTCCGGCAATAATGTTTGACACATTTATATCAATCTGACGATGAGTTTGGAGTTATTATGCTTGACTGTGTCAAGCCCAGTTCATAATTTGGCTAGACAGATTTTCTGGTAAACTTTAATACCGGTTATTTTTAATTTTCAACAGGGATTCGCACATACATATCAGCCCAACAATACGACGCTTGGAGTGCACCATCTATAGAGCAAGTGTGTTGATCACAGGAATATTTACAGGGCAGATTTATGTATACAATATAGAACATACATATATATAGATAGATAGATACTTTATTCAGCCAATGATGGCGCCCTCTCGGGCAGAGCAATCACAGATTTGGGAGTTATCTCCCTTATTCATTGATCAATTGATTTACGATTTACAAGTTTTGAAATAATGAACTTCAGCAGAACAACCACAAAGAATGGAACGACAAAATACTGGTTTCTCTGTGGGGCACTATCTCGGTGCTGTTTGGATAGACTCATCCCTGCGTTTAAAAGCAGCAACCAGATAAGCACTCATCTTCATCTTCATTACTAGGTAGCCATCTTTAGGCTTCAATTTACTGATATTCATCCATTTTTTTCGATAGGGCCAATATAATATAATATAATATAATATAATAGAAAGATACTGTGAATCAGATCAAGTATAAACATGTTCTAAGTGCAATCAAACATATGAGCACATGAGCAATTCTCAACAAATTACGTCTAAAAAATTAATTAATTTAAAAAGAGAAATAACTGGAGAGCTGCCGCTCCGGCTTGAAGCCTACGATGGGTTTTTTTCTCAAGCAAAAACATACGTCTCGAGTGTAGGGAAGAGATTCAGCAATGTATAACAGATATTAAAGCTGATCCCAATTTCACTGACCCAAGTCGTTCTTGGGAATGGCTCAAATTCAGTATATAATGCAGATTTCAGCCATTAACTCTTCAAAGAAAAACAAGCGCTGGATGAGCGCAAAGACCTCCGTCGAGGCAACAGGGTCCGTAGCGTAATACATCACTGAATAACATGCGGCCGGATGCCAAGCTCATTTTTGCATTTGTTGGACGTTAGCTTTATCAATGGTAATTAATCTGGGATTGAGGGTTCCTCACTAGCATGTCCAGACAGGGATGTGAAAGTCACATTCCCAGCAAATAATTTTTGTTTGATTTGACGTGCTTGAAATATTGGGGTATGGAATAGAGTATATTGATGGAAAACCTGGAAAAGTGCTTGAGACATTAAGCCCCATCCCACCCACACCTCCCCATGAGAGGATCCCCTCACCCAAATCAACACGTTAGCGACAGAAATGAGACCCGGTGTGCCTAGTTGTACCAACTTGCTTGTGATTTTGTGCTATAGGCCCAACACAGCAACACTTCATATTTTGTATGTGTACAGTATAGCATCATCATTGATGAGAGAATGCTCTTCAAAACACACCTGATTTTACCGACACTTCGTTCTGATCTGTCTCAACATCATATGATGAGGATTCAATGCGCTCGGTATAATTTTGTATACTGGTGTTACAGGTCACCTTCGCCTTCACCTTACTGTATCAATGACCATGGACTTGTACATGTATCACATTCACATTGAATGGTGATGGCTGATGAGAATATTGCCCCTATGGAACAAATGACTGGATTCCACGCAGCAAATATTTATTGTGTAACAGTGAGAAGAAAATTAATTGTATAAACATTCCAAGCCTCATTGAACACAAGCCGCACCATACTTGATATGAATATAACGCGCGTACATTAGCTCGCTTGGACGTCGCTTAGTTAAATATGGACAGACTCGCAAAAATCTCAAAATTTTCAAAAGCCACAAAAATGCCCTCAGCTTGTACAGAGAAAGTAAAAATACTTATGTACAACTTGATGTTTAGAAATGACTGTGTTGAGCGGTTCTATTCCAAACTTCTCTTTTATTCTATGTCATAGACTTCTCTTTTATTCTATGGTAGATAATTAAAAACTGTATTAACTCGGCTTCACATTTTAGAGAATGACTTTAATTGAGCCAAAGATGAAAGAGAAATACACTTATAAAAAAATCTATTTAAAAAAATATCTGTATATATGTTTATATTAATTTCCATAATTTATTGAAAAAAACTATACGTAGACTTCGACCACCCAATATCACACAGGCCAGGCAACTGTGAGAACAAGTGAAAGATACCCATCGAGTTGAGCGGATTTGCAGATAAACAACAACAAAAAATTGCACTTTGTGCCTCACGAGGCCCTTCTCCATAGAGTGCATGCCAGTTATTTTTCTAGACTACAACAACAACAGTTTTTGCCTGTATCACAGTCCGAGCTTCCGATTACCCTTCAACCTTACCCAGACGACGGATAATTTTTGACAGATTGTCCGGTTAGGTTGTTGATCGGATTCACAGATCATGAATTCCACCGTGACGGAATCACCGTTGGGAAGACTTTTTCTTTATTCAAAGTCTACTCGGAAGTTCCGTGGTCATACTACCCATGTAGTTTCAAGTTTAGTTTGCTATTCTATATGACATCTGTTTACGGATCCATGAAAAATCTACAGATGATCCAGCATTTTCAGTAAATCATGCTTCGAATTGTTCGTGACGGAATCACCTGAAATGGACATGACTCTTGACTAGTGTTGCTTGTCTATTTTTTTGCTGCTCTGTTTCAATCTGACTATTCTTATATGACTTCTCTTACTAACATACAGTACCCAAGGATGATAAGATTTTTTTCATCGTGAGAAAAACGCGACTGGATCATCCCAGGGGTTAAATCTAGTCCGTGACGGAATCGACAAAAAATCGTGATGGAATCACGAGTGCGCTTTTTAAATCTTATCGGTAAAAGTGCTTTATTAATTACACATTTTCTTCAAAAAAATATTCCTAGAGTGAGTTTATCTCTTCTACTTAGAAAATTAAAACTCTGACCTCTTATTTTTACTAAGGTATACAGCTCCCGCCACATGCATATCTTTTCTGCAGATGTTTCAAAATAGTATACTTTTCAGTAAAGTGCAATTTTTCTTCTTTGACAATTTAGAATTTCCCGAGTTCTTCATGTTAAAAAATTGCTTGAAAAATATTTCGCTATTAAAACACATCTTCTCTATTATTGGCTTGTTCCCGGGGATCATAGGAAGCGAATAGAACAAACAGCATGCTAATATAGGGTCTACGACAGAATGTGGAGTGAATTTTATGCGAAAAAGGGCTGTTTAGCAATGTCCGCTTTTCCGTGGAATTCATGAGCGCACGATTGAAGTATCATGGGAAGATATATATTTCCAGTCGCTATCTCCCCCCCCCCCCCATCTTCAAACAAAAGGAAAAGAAAAAGCCGAGAGAGCGCCTCGTGAGGCAGAGTTATTTTTCCAGACTACAACAACAACAGTTTTTGCCTGTATCACAGTTCGAGCTTCCGATGACCCTTCAACCTTACCCAGACGACGGATAATTTTTGACAGATTATCCGTCTAGGTTGTTGATCGGATTCACAGATAACGATTGAAGCATGGGAAGATATATTTTTTCAGTCGCTATCTCCCCAACCCTCCCCCCCCCAACTAAAAAAAAAGAAAAGAAAAAGCCGAGAGAGTTCTTCGGAGTTTTACGTTTTTGACCTCTGACTTTGAATTTGACTTCTCACTTCCGACTCGCATCCTGGTGAATGACACTCGTCCTTTATCTTTTTGCCGATTCAGAGATTCTCGAGGAAGTTTCCAATTATACTATCTGGAATGCGAGTTTTTCTTTCGTGAAAATTTACTTTTTATGAAAGCGCAGGTTTGTCTTCGTCGCATAACCGAAGCTATAAGTACACGCGCGAATTTAGTACCCTGGAATAAAGAGACCCGGTGGAAGCGCTGCAAAGGATACACACCTTTTGTGACGTAAGCATTCATTTGTGTCCAGAAATTTTTCAAAATTTCGTCGGGAACCATGGCAATCCCTATTGGAAATCACACGAGTCGTGGGTTCCCCATATGACAATTATTTGGCGGGAGATTTCACGTTGCGCTCCTAGACCTCCGTCTGATCGACGGAGGTAAAAAGAGAAGACTAAACAAGAAAAGAAAATTTTACGAACGATAACAATCCTAGATCAACATTTACAACCAGCTCTTGGTGATAACCTGCTTGAGGAATACAATATTGCAACAAAAAGGTTGGAAGAGTTATATGAAAACAAAGCTTTTGGCTCCTTCATTCGACCAAGAAGTAATTGGTTGAAAAAGAGAGAAAAGTATAAAATATTGTTTTGGTATCCCTTCCGAATTTTATAAATCGTTTTGGGAAGATGTTAAAGATCTTTATCTTAGTGCAATGATCGAGGCGTACCATTTAGGGGAACTCGGTACTTCGCAAAGAAGGAGGGGGGGGGGGGGGTCATTACCCTACTCGAAAAACCTGGAAAAGACAAACAATACTTGAGTAATATACAATACTCCCATATCTCTGATCGTAGATTACAAAACTGCTGCAAAAACTATTGCAAATCGACTGAAAACTGTACTGAATGATATTATCCACCCAACTCAAACTGGGTTTCTAAAGCAAAGGTACATCGGTGAAAAATTATATCAGATTCATTTTAGACCGTCTGGAAACTTAACGAAGATAACGAGACTGTGTATCTATTGTTTCTGGACTTTGATTCAGTGGAATCGGAGTTCATGCACAAGGAATTTGAAGCATTTAATTTCGGGCCACAGATTTCAAACTGGCTGAAATTATTTTATACTAGCATAGAAACTTGTGTCATTAATAAGGGAGTGTCTACCGGCTGGTTCCCTATCTCAAAAGGTACCCGCCAGGGCTGTCCATTGCCTCCGAATATTTTTATGCATGGAATTAATTAACATCAATTTCAGCGGTAATGTTGAAGTAAAAGGGGTTAACTGATTTTGAGACAAAAGGCATTTACTTCGCAGATGATACAACACTGACTCTGAAAAATATATTATCTGCTGAAAGATCTCAGAAATTTTACTCTGTAGTTGAAAGTATTAGTGAGGTGAAACTCAATCTTGAGATATCAACAATATGCTAATACAAGATAAGGTCTGTCAAGATATTATTCCCAAATTACAGTTAAAACATGATGGTGTTAAATTTTTGGGTGTTAAAATATCCAGATATAGGAAAAAATTGGATGAAAACACAATTATTTCTATTGAGAAAATACAAACACGTTTTAAAATATGGTATAAAATACGGAATTTAATTATGTTAGGGAGAGTATTATTATCTAAGGAGAGGGACTGTCTCGATTAGTTTACCTAGCCAGCCATATACCTATTAATAAGAAAACAATATCAAAAATTAACAAAGAATTCTTTTGTTTCATCTGGAACTATAAATCTGAAAAAGTCAAAAGAGCAATACTTGTAAAACACCCTGTTTCGGGTGGTTTAAATGCTATTGACTTCTCAATCATGAATAAGGACTTTAAACTAAAATGGTTGAACAGATACTTCTCATCTGAAGAAAATAGTTTCTGGAAAGGCATTCTTGATGTGAAATTAAGTAGTGTAAGAGGACTAACTTTTTTCCTTCATTGTAATTACAATTTAAATAATGTATCACTTCCACATTTCTATAAAGAGGTCCTACAGTTTTGGGCAGATATTCAGAATACAAATACAGACATATTTGATGAAATTATTTGGAATAATCGAAAGGTTACTTCAAATAAATCTCTCGTATACATTGAGGCATGGGTAAAAGCTGGAATAGTATACATCAGAGATGTGATGAATGATAATGGAGAAGTTTTGACACTGCGGGCATTGTACAGAAAATACAAAATGCAAGTTAAATATGGATTATATAAAAAGTGTTAACATCAATAAAACGTGCTACAGGTCAGAACTTATTTAATATTCATCTGTCAACTTAAACATACCCCTAAAGTAACTGAAGACATGTTTTTAGGTAACCCTAAAACAAGCACTAAATTTTTTTATAAACATATTCTAAGCTTTCAAATTGCCCATAATCTCAATGAAGATGACACCACACATAGCCTGTTTCCTATTTTCGATTTGCCCACTGAAAATAAGCACACGCAAAAATCAAAATTGCTTCCTCTCCAGATTGTCCAGAGTGTCAAAAAGAGAATTATATGTCACATTATTTCCTGGACTGTTTCCAATTTGAAAACTTCATAGTTAAATATTTTGATTGGATTAAAACCTTACTAGATGTTACTGTTGATAGGCAATCTTATTTGTATGGTATTGCAGATACTGAGAAGAAAGATTGTCTTAATTACCTCAACATGCAAGCTAAATTCTTTACTTATAAGTGCAAAGTAGGAGAGAATGAGAAGAATTTCACCATTTTCTGAACGATATCAAATTTACCCTGAGTGTTCTGAAGTAAACACAAGTTCATGGATACAATAATTGATCAGATTTTGGCCTATTCTTGAAATGACTATCAGATCCATCACTTGTTCAACATGCCACATTGCGAACAAATGTTAAATTTCATGTGATACGTGTAACTTATTTATCATCATGTCTTCTTTGTTTAATGATTAAATACATTCCACCCTGTTACTCTCAGGTCACGTGGGGAATGGAAGGGCAAAACTGTGAAATCGTGACCAAATACCTGAATAAATAAAGAGTGGTAATGTCCAGGGCTTAAAAATAATAATAATAATAAATAAAAAAATAAAGAAAACGTCTTTCCCAACCTCCCACCTTGCCTTAAGTTGGCACATTATTTATGAGGAAGGGCTACAAAATAGATGTAGCAATAAGCATCCGAAACAAAGTTGCGCATCCGAAAATATTAATTAAGATCTCATAGCATTTCTACCGGATGAAGATGCAGACAAGACCCAGCAGTCTGTTAGGCCGAAGGATAGAAATGCTATGTGAATAAATGAAAAGGAGTTGTTGTTGTTGTTTGAACTTGAAATTGGCTCCTTAATAAATAGATTCAACTGAATGAAATTTCGTCCAGTAGTTCTCCAGATATCTTGAGGATAAGGCCTGAATGTACATGCACAAGTGCGCGGACGGACGGACAGACATCAAACACACACACATACCAAAATCTAATCAGATGAGGAGGCCATTCCAATCAAGCTTCCATCCAAGTTCGGTGAAATTCCATCCAGTAGTTCTCCAAATATATTGAAGACAAGGCCTGTATATACATGCACACGTAGATAGACGGACGGACGGACGGACACCGGACACGGGTGAACGCACGCACCCACACAAAACCTAATCAGATGAGGAGGACAATCCAATGAACATTCCATCCAAGTTTTGTGAAATTCATTCTACTAGTTCTCCAGATATTTTGCAGACAAGTCCTGTACATACATGCAAAAGTAGACAGGCAGACGGACGGACACCGGACACGGACGGATGCACGCACACACACCAAAATTGGTGAATTTCGTCCAGTAGTTCTCCAGATATCTTGCAGGCAAGGATATATAGGGGACAGACAGACAGACCGACAAATAGCACAAACACAAGATGTCTTTCCCCAACATATATAGTTGGGAAGAGACCTAATAATAATAGTAATAATACAAAAATAATGAGAAAAGGATAATACTAATATAAAAAGGTAAAAAAACAGATAATGACAACCTGCCGCTTAATGTGGTCACATGCCATTACAGATGGTTTAAACCATTACAAAATTCTGACCATCTCTCTCTCTCTCTCTCTCTCTCTCTCTCTGTAATGTATCAAAAATATATCAAATCGTGGAGTTATTACTGGCAATAATTTTAAGAGAATGAGAAAAAATGTGACAATAAAGATTTTTTGTCAACATCATCTTGCTTCAAGAGAATATGTACGATTTAAGTGTTATCGTTCCTTAGGTTCGGTCCGTAAAGAAACAACAGCATATTTAAAATCAAACATTTCAACCCCACATTTTTTTCTAAATAAAGCAATATGCGTGCTATGAGAGAACTATGAATTATTTATGTAGAGAGTAATAAAGCAAAACTTAGGAAAAACAATTTTAACATGACCTCCGGGTGGTGCCACCTATAGGTGAATCGGCACAAAAACATTCCCAAACGATAACTTGAGGGAAAGTACTTACATGACGAATTTGGGAAGAATCCGTTCAGGTTTTCAAAAGTAATTGTCCGGAAACTCAATTTTAACTTGGTCCTCAGGTTGCTCCACCTACAGGCAGATTGACAGGCAACACAATCTCAAGTAAGAACTTGAGGAAAGGTACCCATATACCATTGATTTGAAAAGAATCCGTTCAATTTTTCAAAATTTACCGTCCAGAAACGCAATTTTAACTTGGCCCACAGGTGGCGCCCCCTATAGGCGGGTTGGCACGAAGAACAATCCCAACAGAGACCTTGAGGTAAGATCCCCCGATATTGGAAATAGAGAATTGAATTTGCCCAGTTTTACCCCCCAAAAAATTAATCAACCCACAGAAGGCGCCACCTATAAGCCGATCGGCATGAAAGAAACTCCCAAGCGAGATCACTCATATACCCAATTTGGAAAGAAGTTATTGCCCAGAAACGCAATTTCAAATTAACACCCAGGTGGCGCCACCGATATGCGGATCGGCATAAAAAACAATACCAAGCGAGATATTGAGGCCAGGGAACTACATACAAAATTTGGAAAGCTTCAGTCCAGCTTTTTAAAAGTTATTGTCTGGAAATGCAATTTTAACTTGGCCCCAACCTGGAGACGAATCGACATGAAAAACAATTCCAAGGAAGATCTTTAGGCAAGGGACCCACTTACCGAATTTGAAATACAATTGTTTGGTTTTTCAATGATTGTTGTCCAGAAATGAAATTGTAACTTTGCCCCAAGGTGGCGCCACCTATGTGTGGATCGGCACAAAACAATTGCATGATCTTGTCACTTGTAAAGCTGCTGGAGATAGCACCGAGATATACTTGAATTAATGTATCTATGTCATTGGTTGTAAAATTTGCAACGCCACTTTGTCTGTGAAATTCATTGTGGTAGAAATGTATATAAATGTCCTAAAATCACCATACTGTGCATGACTGAATGGCATGGCTGTAAACCAGGCACTGAATGTGCGTTAGATGCAGTGAGTGAGTGAATGGGATTTAACGTCGCTTTCAACATTACTTCAGTCAAATGGCGAGGAACCAACTAAGCATCACACAGCCAAGTGGAACTATCTACCGTATAAAACACTGAGGGCAGAACACGAGACAAAGACAGGACGCTAGGCAAATGGCTTCCGAGGTCATACATTGAGCCAATGACCAGCCACTATTTTGAACCCAACAGTGACCTTTCTGGGTCATGGTTGTCAACCAATCACTAATGTGCTATCTACGCAAATGAGAATATGGACATTGGTACCCAAACAGAGACAGCCACTTTACCAAAGGTTCAGATGGATAATTTGCGTATAAGCGAAATTGTAGAAAAAAAATACAAGTATCCAGTTTCGGACCGAGCTGTCTTCCCCTAGAAAGGAGAAATATGCACAACGAATTTGAAGTTGATTGACGAAGGCATTCAGAAGTTATTCGATGGAAAAAACTGAACAAAAGAAAAAATTGCGTATAAGGGATATTGTAGACAAAAACCCAGTTTCGGACAGAGCTGAAAAACAATAGGTGTCTTCCTCTTCCTCTATGGAGCACTATGCACCACAAATTTCGAGTTGATTGACAAAGGCATTCAAAAGTTATCCTACCATGCCTACGGAAACGAAAGTGGAAAAAAAAGAAGCAGAAGAAGAAGAAACATACAGACACATAATTCATCCTTGGGGATGTCTAATTAATACGGCGAACACTGAATTCCTTTACTTAGGTATATACCACATGTATTTCTGATTGTAACTAGCCAGAGGAAAGAAATCGGGAGATAGAAATATCCCACTCGACTTGTGCCGTCGTTCTGCAGTGCACCATATCCTCTATTCGTCATCGATTTGTTCCCGAATTAGAAACCTCCAAACTGTCCAGCCGTCTTCAGGGACGTAATTTCTGTCATCTACCTCTGCCCCAGACGTATACCCATTGCACGTGGAACTAGCCGCGTGGAAGTTAAACACTTCACAGAAGGTTTCCTTTTTTCCACAAATCCTGGCACAGCCGGTGACGTATTTTTCCGTTCTCGTCCAAGCGGGCTCTGACGTCAGATGGATGGAAGTCAGAAGATTCTCTAACACTGAAACTGAAAATAGAAATAATCGGTATTTGGGAGCCACCGCTATAACCGTGATGGCTTCAGACTACCAAATAGGGAACCAGAAATATCTTCAAAGAATTATGGACGACGGAGTTTAAAGGAGGAATGTGGAAACGCTTATTTAATTGCGCATGAATAATTGACAATAGATTTTGCAGGTTGAACCATTTGTTTCTATTTACAATCAGGTGTTGTTTCTTCCTCAACGGACAAGGAACCATCAGTGTCAACGTCAACAATGATGGCAAGAAAGAGGTTACCCGGTTCCTAAGTGATAAGACTCAAACTAAATAAGAATAATGGGCATGGGGACTTTTGATAAGGAGAAATTGATTTCATGCAATTCCATTGGTTTAAAATCCTCTGTTGTCAATTATATGAATGAGCGTCATTTGTTACGTAACTCTGCATTTCGGTTGTTACCATCATATACTAGGTAACACACAGGAAGGTGCAAGAAAAGCACACACAACGGAAAAATGTCTTCTAGCCAAAGCGAGTATATATGTCTCGAAAAAGTGCCAATTCGTTAACCTAAACTTAATCTCTGCCCAAGATCAGAATGTTCGCCATTATTTTCCGCCTTCTTTGCAACTAATAATCAAAGGCAATCTGTTTAATGGACTGATACGCAGGTGCAAGCTGGCATATTCTTCCCCGGCACATAATCGCTCTCCATTATGCTCTAATGTGTGGAGGTGAGAGATTCTGTCCCCTTCTAGCCCCATTTGCGTGAACTTCGCTTTTTTTTTCAGTTAAACCCTGGACAAACCATTGGGCATTTATTCACTAAACGACCACGAGTTTGACATTGCTAATGTTATCCCACATGGTCCAGGGCTAACATAAAATAAAACAGATATATCACTTCGCATTATTATACCTTGTAGTGAACTTGGAGGCACTAAGTGGAAGAAACAGGAGAGAAAAGAAGAACAATACAACCGATTTCTTTTAGTGACAGGAATAATATATAAACTAAGCAGTGACCATTCTGTTGCAATAGGTTAGACTTAATCGCCTTGTTGGTCAGACTCGAAAAGGGGCGCCATTAGCTGCCACTTTTTGGCGTTTCCACTGGGTGAGACTTTGATCTGGGATATATACTTCTCAATCTTATAGTGGGCACGGAAGATGTTTAAGAGAGCTTGAAAATTAGGTCGTGTTCCTGAAAACTTATTCGTATATATATATTTTTTCATTAAAGTCAGGAGGGTATTACGGGCGCAAAATTTCTTATCCCACCCAAGAATAATGATTACTGTCGTTATTTCTTCCACTATCCCAAGTTTTTCGTTCAGCCACCTTTGAAAGTCGGACCACAACGGCTTTACCCACGTGCATTGGGTGAATAGATGATATATAGTTTCTCTATCAACTTTACAATAATCACACAGATCTGAGTCTGAAATAGATATTAAATTCAGGAAGGAGTTAGTAACTGTAATTCTGTGAAGGATGCGGTATTGAAAATCGGTAAGTTTGGTATAAGCATAACAATGTACGTTACTACAGTAAATCTTGTCCCAGTCGATGTCTGTGAGGTTTAACTCATTCTCCCATTTAGTCTGGGCAGGGTATTGTATAGAGTAGTCTGTATTCAATATATCACAGTAACGTCTACACCCCTTCCTTTCACTTGCCAATATCTTCAACGGGAGAGTGATATTTGGTGTATGTTTCAAGGATCTCACGCAATTTAGTTTCAAGCTGTCGAGCCAGTTTTTTGGTATCGTTCTTATTAATCGATTATAATCTAAATATGTCCCCGTAATATGATAGTTATTTTTTAATTCATTAAAAGTCTTTATACCTCCGGCGTCGTTGATAACGTCCCTCACAAATCGTAATTTCCTATCGTACCAAGTTTTTATGAACATATTCCCCTTTTGGAAGTTGGTGTTGTACCAGAGCGGTTCACTGATAATATCTTCCGTTTTACAGATTTTCACTTTTTTGTTAAAGTTGTACCATGCCTGTAAAACTTCCTTCCAAAACATATTTTTTTGCGTTTTTGATGACTTCGGCTAGGTATCCTGATCCTACTTCGAATAGCTTTGGTGTCAATATATCGGAATTTATATGTTGCCACTTTCGGGTCTGAAATGCTATACGGCGCACCCAAGATATCTTTAGTGACTGGACAAAGTTGGTTAAATTTATCATCCTCAATCCTCCGCTAGCATAGTCTTTTGTTAAAATTTGTCGCTTAATTCTGTCCGGACCATCATTCCAGAGGAATTTATACAAAAGTTTATTGATTTCCTTCATGTACCGTACTCATCGTTTGGGTTCGGCAAGGAAAGGAAGAGATGTATCAGTTTCGACAAAGCTAAAGATTTAATAACCGTTATTTTTCCCAAAAGGCTTAAGTTGCGCAGTTTGTTGAGCTCTTTTTTCAAATCGTCAAGTTTGCTTAGATAATTAATGTTCCAGATGTCCTAGAACTGCGTAGTCGAGAAGTTAATACCCAATGCAGTGAAGTCATTCACCCAGTCCAGTCTCATGTCTTGACACAGTTTTATTTCTGATCCCGTGAGCGAACCTATCCAAGCTGCCTTAGTCTTCTCTACATTTATTTTCAGCCCCGAGAGATAATAAAAATTCTTGATACAATTTAGCGCTTCAGTCAGAGACGCCTCTGATCCGTCAAGGTTTAGCTGAGTATCATCTGCGTATTGGCTTATTTTATATTCCATTTCCCAATTTTAATGCCCCGAATATTCTGGTTTTCTCTTATCATGTGACCTAACACTTCAGCGCACAGCAGAAATAGATATGGTGAAATTCTCCTTATCTGCAACCTCGCTCAACTTTGAAAGCACTCGACAAGTGACCGTTTTGTATTATACAGGTTTGAATGTTACTATAAAATGTCTTGATCCATTTTTGAATGTTTTCTCCAAAATTCAGTGTTTTGATTACATTATTCATAAAATTCCATGATATCGAATCGAATGCCTTCTCAAAGTCTATTAGAAGCAGAAGTCCTGGAATTTCCCGTTCCCGTGTCTCAAACATCAAATCATATATTAGTCTAGTATTTTCCCCTATACATCGTCCTGGGATAAACCCCTTTTGATCTTCCTGAATTATTTTATCTATCACAAGTTTCAATCTGTTAGCTATGCATGTGAATGCTAATTTATACACCACGTTAAGTAAGGTGATTGGTCTCCAATTTTTTAGAAAAATTCTTGGTTTGTTCGGTTTAGGTAGGCAAGTGATGACTCCTTGTCGTTGAATAAACGAAAATTCGCCTTTCCGACAGCTAGCGTTTACCGATCTGAGTACGAATTGCTCTACATGTCTCCAAAATACTTTGAAAAATTCCACTGGGAAACCATCCAATCCCGGGCTTTTTCCCATTTTTAGCGTTTTTCAGAGCAGAAGTGATTTCTTCGTAGGTTATTTCCCCCTCTAAGTCATTGGAATCCGCATTAGTTAGTTTAGGTAGATTAAGATTCTCTAGAATGTTTTCTACATTTGCATCTTTGTTGTCTTGTTCCGAGTATAGTGCAGAATAGAATTTCTTTTGTTCATCGAGTATTTGGTTAGTGTTGTATACATCGTCACCCGTGTTGGTCGTCAACTTCGTCATCGTTTTATTTGTATAATGTATTTTCTCTTGCGCTAGAAAATATTTGATGGGTTTTTCCCCTTCTTCAATCCAACGTGCCTTTGCACGGGTGATTATTCCTTGGATTTTATTATTTCGTATTTCTTCAAAATTATTTTTAGTTTCCTCTAGTTGTCTTAGTTTATCGTCATCTATCGTCATGTAATTTGCCTGAATTTCTTCTTCCAGTATTTTAATTTTTTCTTCCAGTTCGTTTTCTTTTTTATCACGTTCCCCTTTTCTGATGGAACTAAATTTTACAGTTTCCCCCCTAATTTTCATAAATAGTTGTTCATTGATCCGTAGCTGTATGTTTTGTTTGGGTATATTTTCGGTACTTTATCGTATACTGTTCGGTCTTCACCCAGCGGAGAACAGGCTCGAGAAATCTGACAAATTACAGGTTTTTCATCCCACTTCTGAAACATATATTGTCTGAGCTTACAAGAGATACAGATATATGAATAACTTCCGTATCATGAAAAGGTGTTGTAGATCTGTAATTTTGAACAAGTAAACTCGAAAATGGCGGGTTACGTTCGGGTTACGTCGGTAGAGTTTAGCTGATTGGCTGACAGCATCACGTGGTTTTATAGTTGCCGAAAGTAGGCTGGAAACGATGCCAAGGTCAGTCTTATCGCGTATAGATGACGTATATGTTACAGGTTGCATCTAGTTTAGAAGCAGTTCTGTAGCTGTTCTGTAACTTCTAGTTCTGTAGCAGCTAGTTCGTTATATTTGTTCCTGTGTAGCTTTCGAAATACATCTAATTGAGAGTTATAACTGCAAATTTAATTTACGATACTCTAACAAAGACGGCAGGCTCACCGACGGGAGTAGAATACTTATTGGAAGTACTGCATGGCCACGGAAGCTGGCGGAATACACGAATGCTATCAAGGTCAACGGCAATGAAAACATGCATTGGTTGTATTATCATTGTGGGCAGTTTGAATGAAAGGCCGGTGTTACGGTTGGTAAGTAGTCAGAAGACCGAAGAGTGAGGCTGAGCAGTGACGGATGACGTTACTTCCGGGTCAAAGGTAACATCCGGGTCAAATGCTATTTCCGGTTCAAATGTCACTTCCGGTCACGTGACGGCCCAGCAAGAGTTATCTGCTCCTAAAGAAGACCGTACGCTTCAGTGAATTCCTGGACAACCCACCCATGGACATTTACGGTATGGGGCGTGGCACCTTGTTTTCTCTGTCTCGAGCTGTAAAACATGATGGTAGGAGTCTCGGGGCCATGGGCTGATTTTCGCTGAAAAGTTATCGTGCGCATGCGTAGTGAATAGGCAGAACTGGGGTGGACTTTTTGAGGTGGCGGTGTGCCAATATTTGTCTGATTGGATCGTGTGAGAGGTCAAAGCGAAGCACTCGTGAAGTAGCGTCCGACTAGAGTGGTGAGTGGTGAAAGTAGGGCAATGGTGCGCATGCGCAGGCAGAAATTGTGGGGGAAGGGGCATTGGAATGGACGTTTTGAGGTCGAGGTGGGCCAATAGTGGGTGTACTGGGCCGTGTTGGGTATCCATGTGAAGCGGTCCACCGGACCGATCAATTAATGGGTTGGAAAATATAAAGATTTCCCCGGAAAGATCCGGAAACACGGACATTAGCCCTAAAATATGGAAAAAACCCTATCAACTAGGTCTAGATGGGCTAATGTCGGTTCGCAGCGGACCGTGATCTGCCGTGAGGTGAGAGATAGTGGGTGCATCCAAACATTTTCCCCGAAAAAAGTGAAAAACGGACTCTACGCCTCGTGAGTCGACGAAATGGGAAAGTTGTTGAGATTGGTGAAAAAACACCAAATCAAGGGAAGTAATCCAGTTGGGCCTTTGTAGTAGAGAAAACAGAAACCTGGTATATTTGCCCTATGACTTTGTGGAGAGTTTTACAGTCACGCCTTAGCGCTCTATCTTAGCGCCTTAACGCCCTATCTTAACGCCTTATCGGCCTATCTTAACGCCTTAACGCCCTAGCATAACAGTTTTTAATCTTTGGCGCGAGATTGTACCATGCTATTATATAATACTAACGCGTCGACAAGGTGTATGTATCAATCCTTTCAAACTACGGAATAAAACATGTTGAGACTTGGTGGTCCCCGATGTCGTCATCGCTCTACGCCGGGACATTAAACGGAGGCTGGGGAAAACTTCTGTTCTGTTTATAGATCATATCGGGTAGAGTCAGACTGGAGGCGAAACGCGTATACGCACGAAGGTGTAGTAGAGAAAGGGCATTTTCGAAGGTGGTGACTGTGGCATGTCAAGGATATTCAAGGATATTTGCATAGCAATACTTGCAGCAAGAGAATGCAAATTCCCACGCAACGCCTTAACGCCTATCTTAACACACTAACAGACGCATCGACGGTTGCTCCTATCCAATCAAATGCCGTCATATGATGCTGCATCTATAATATTCTCTCTTGCTCATTAGTGTCAGACTGGGAGTGATATGCGCCTGCGCACTCAAGGAGTAGTAGAAAATGCGAGTTCGGAAGTGAAGGGAGCGCGTTTGGGGAGATTGAGCCATGTTCGCTCTTGTTACCCGGTAGAGTTACCGGTGTGTACGTGTGTGGAGGAGGAGGAGAAGGAGGAGGAGGAGGGAATGAGTGAGTGAGTGTGTGGTGGTGGATGTCTGTGGTGATGGTGTTGATGGCAATGCTGATCACCCGTCTTACAGCAGTGACGCCGTAACGCCCTAACGTCTTCTAGTCCCATAATGTCTTAACGCCATGATGCAGACAGTTGAGATAAAGAAAAATCAACACATTCACAAGTATTCATATAGTTTATTATCCCTTCCATCACATCATACCCACGCTGGAGGAGCCGCGTTGGGTATGTTTACAATTCAAGTATACGCTTGTCCAATCAGAAGCCGTCATTTGGGATGCACAAGTCATATTCGTTCTTGTCCGTTAGATGTATTCTCTGCTGCTCTTGTCCAATCAAAGGCTGTCGTTTATGTGCGCTCTGATCCGTTTGTTCTAATCGTCGTGCGGCAGACCAGGATGCTGTAACGTCAGTATGTCCCGGACAATTTTTTGTCCGAGGTGTGAGCGTGGAATTCGGTTACAAGTTCTGGATAGTCCAAGTTTTCCGACCTTATATGACAACTCACTCACTCACTTGTCTTCATTCCTCCTCCTCTTCTTCCTCTCCTCTTCTTCTTCTTCTTCCTCCCCCTCCGCTTCCTCCTACTCCTCGCAGATAACTCTGTTCGAACAATTCCAGGTTATCTCCCTGATTCGTACCGGAAGTGACCTTTGACCCCTGCGCAATGCAAATGGATCGCCATTGAAGAGGCCCATTGAAGAGCGGATAACTCTGTTTGAACAATTCATGGTTATCTCGCCTGATTCGCACATTTTTGCCTCTAGATAAAACCTCAGAAGTGCTGCTCTTACTACGTATCAAACTGACGTCACTATGACGTCACATCCGGTCACGTGACATCTGGGGCACAGGTCACATTCGGTACGAATCAGGGGAGATAACCAGGCATTGTTCAAACCGAGTTATCTGCGAGGAAGAGGAAAAGGAGGGGAGGAAGAGGAGGAGGGAGAAGCAGAAGAAGAAGAGGAGGAGGAAGAAGAGGAAGAGGAATGAAGTTGAGTGAGTGAGTTGTCAAAAAAGGTCAGAAAATTTAGACTGTCCAGAACATGGCGAAGAATAACGAAAAAGGTGCGTGTCAGAAGTGGGATTCGCACCCACGTCCCACATATTTGGACCACCTCTCAAGACTGGCGCCTTAGACCACTCGGCCATCCTGACCAACGTTGATTATGATGGACATAATGAGTCATATATAGTGCTACATTTTGTTACATGCTTTTACATGTCGCGATGTGTACGCCGTGAATGCCCTTATGGCTGCAATGATTGGTTACTTCCCCAGCCCGCTGATTGACTGGTCTATGGGCATTAGGGCGTTAGGATAAGGCGTTAAGGCGTTGAGACGGGCGTTAAGGCGTTGAGACGGGTGTTAATGTGAACATATAGGGCGTTAAGGCGTAACAACGGGTGTTGATGAGCGTCACTGCATTTCTATGAATTAATGACAATTCCATGGAATATCTAGAAAATCAGAGCTTCAGGGCTAATTCACCAGGGCGTTGAAGCGCTAAGCTTGGCGTTGGTAGGCGTTGCTACAAGATGAGACATCACACGACGCATTCGGACCACGGATGGTCCATCTCTACCCCAAACACCTTCCTTCACACCCCCAAAATGCCCACTTTGGCTACTACTCCTACTGATGACGTGAACAATGACGTCACCGATGACGTGGCCATCCCTCGAGTCCTGGTCTGCACTACGAGAGCATCACACTGATACCCACACGGTCCATTTGGACCAAGGATGGCCCCCGATGACTCAAACACAGAACCACGCACCCCCCAAAATGACCATTTTACTTACTATACCCCAACTGCGCAGACGCAGATTGACGCGACTTCCAATAACAAATGTGCCAGTCTGACTTTATCCCACGACAGCTTCACACTGATACCCCACACGGTCCATTTGGACCACGGATGGTCCCTCAATCACTCAACAAACGTGCACGAACCCCCAAAATATCTGCTTTCTATGCTACAGCCAGGTTGCTCATGCGCAGAATGATGAAAACGGACGATACATTAGTCCAGTCGGATGCTCCACCACGAGAGCTTCAAAATAGGACCTCATACGACCCAATTCGCATGCGCACAGTGACTTTTTATAAAAATTTCACCGCTTGGCTTCGAGACCCCTCCCATCGCGATTCACGTGGTGAGACGAGAAAAACAAGATGCCACACAACCCATACCGCAAATGTCCATGAGTGGGTTTCCCAGTGGGACACACATTGTCCACTCAGCTAATATGGGCCTATTCCCCCCATCAGACCTACTTAAACTTTTCCAAAAGAATTCATCCCTCAGCTTCGAGACCCCTCCCATCGCGATTCACGTGGTGAGACGAGAAAAACAAGATGCCACACAACCCATACCGCAAATGTCCATGAGTGGGTTTCCCAGTGGGACACACATTGTCCACTCAGCTAATATGGGCCTATTCCCCCCATCAGACCTACTTAAACTTTTCCAAAAGAATTCATCCCTCAGCTTCGAAAACCCTCCCATAGTGTTCTACGTGGTGTGACGACAAAAACAAGATGCCACACAACCCATACCGCAAATGTCCATGAGTGGGTTTCCCAGTGGGACACGCATTGTCCACTCAGCCAGTATGGGCCTATCCACCCCATCAGACCTACCTGAACTTTCCGAAAAAATGTACCGCTTAGCTTCGAGACCCCACCCATCTTGTTCTACGTGGTGAGACGAAGAAAACAAGATGCCACACCCCATACCGCAAATGACCAGGAGTGGGTTTCCCAGTGGGACCCACATTGTCCACTGAGTCAGTATGGGCCTATCCAGCACGATCGATGCCAAAAGGAGAATTCCCACAGCAGCGCCGACATTTCGTGTGTTTATTTTTTGCGGAGATATACTGGACACGCCACGCTCGACCCTGTGGTCGCCCTGATCCTAGACTCGTCATAATAACATCGTACAACACCTATAGGTTATCTTTATTACTATAAGTCTTACTTCCCATGGATTCATGTATTTTTTTCGTACCAACACGGTTTCCCTTCTCTCGCTGTATGACTATGTGGAGAAACTGAGGGTTCCCCACTTGCCATTTGTGCTGAGAATAGTGCTGGCGATGTTGTCGGGGACCCTGTTTGATGACGTGCATTCCATTGATGCTTTGGAAGGGCAGATAAAGGCTTATTGACCATTATATTCTTCCGGAGATGGCCGGATATTGCTGGAGATGACCTCGAAATGCGAGCTTATGTATACCACTCGGCCCCGACGATCGACCAACGTACCATCAATGTATTTTCCATTCACCAATCACAGACGCGCCTCATCGATTTCAGGCCAACGTACGGGATGACCTAGATCAACGTAGCCCAAACGTAGCGATCGCGATCTTGAAATTCAATGGGGTATAAAGAAATCTCGTTAATTAAAAATAAATGTTTGACCCTGAAATTCTAGCATATTGACCTACTTCCGACAGGGGGCGCCACCAGGTCACGTGACTGTGACGTGACTTCACCCACTTCTACATAAGTATTATCTATAAAATCCCACCACCTTCAAACGCATTTTGTCATTGAACCATTAATTGGTTATTCTGTGTATGTAAATCAACATTTTGTTATTTGTAGTCATTTTGCTTTTTAACAATTTACTGTGTTTTTCTCTGTATGTAATTATTATATGTATGTTATCTAAGGAGAGTGCCCCGTGGCCTTGTGGCTGTGCACAATCCTCATAAAATTAAATAAAGCATTACATTACATTTACCTGATGTAAGGTTGAAATTCTGTCTCATTTACCTACTTCCGACAGGGGGCGCCACCAGGTCACGTGACTGTGACGTCACTTCCGGTTCAGGTCACGTGACCGGAAGTGACCTTTGACCCCTGCGCACCATTATTAATATCCGGTTTTGTGCGCATGCGCAGGGGTCAAAGGTCACTTCCGGTCACGTGACCGGAACCGAAAGTGACGTCACAGTCACGTGACCTGGTGGCGCCCCCTGTCGGAAGTAGGTCAATGAGACAGAATTTCAACTTATACTACTACTTTGGTGGTCGTTTCCTGAAAAGCAGCATTTTACTACATTATCCATAGACAATAGTTATAGGTGTTTCCCGTTTCTGCATATCAGAGTGGGTATCTCGCACCATGCTTTCTTTGTCCCCGAAGCGCAATTTTGAATCAGTTTTCTTCTTGTGTGCGAGATTTTGGTGAAATGAAAACGCATCTGTCAATCAGTTTGGATGATACTACCTGGAGCGACAAAAAGCTTCATGAAACTAATTAAGAGCGACTAAGATTGAGCTTGTCAGATCCATAAAATACAGTCAACGCCAGGACACAACAATCTAGCCCACGACATTTTACGTGATATCGCCAGCCGTGTTGATGAAATTGTTGTTCGCCGAATAAGCGAGAATTGTAGAGATCAAGGTACTAGACTCTTGATCTGTGTGACCAAGATCGAGTGATATCTTGGATATCTTGTGCGAGGTTCCAAATCAATAATCAATAATCTGAATGAGAGGTGAGAGGCGGTTTCATATGGTGTTCCATTTCGGCCATTCTTGGGTGGCGCGTCGCCGACGATGTCGCCCTTCCCGTCGCGCATCGCGTCCCGTTCTTATGATGTTAAGAGATAGAACGCGACTCGACGTCGCTCTTTTTAAACACGAGGACGCCCTTCCCGTCGCGCATTTCTTTTATCAACGTGACGCGTCGCGTCGCTCTTCTTACAATGTTAAAAGACGGGACTCGACGCGACGTCGCGTTGTTTTGAACGCGACGTTGTCCACGACGTCGCCCTTCCGATCGCGCGTCGCGTCACCCTTCGCGTCGCCTTCCGGTATTTTAGGACAATTTCACGAATGAGCGGTGCAACTATCGATGTAAGAGATGGCTCATATAGACACAGATACTAAGTCTGAAATACGGGCTCCAAGGGGGTCAATGTCATCGTCCAGGGCTGCCTTAGCCTTTGCAAGCATCAGTATTGCCTGTGATGAAAACATGTCTAGGTAGCCAAAAAAAAACAATGTTCAACCTGTAGTGGAAATAGGTTTTCTCACAGTCTTGTCAGTAATAGACTATTAACGCACATTAGTGTCACAGTGATGCAGGGGAGACAAGTGCTTAATTATAGAGTTGTCTCCCCTCTCTCCCATGGTAGAGGGTGTTGTTTGCCCAATAGCCAACGGCAATAGCTGGCGGGCTGGGTAAAGCGAGGCAGAGAAGATACAGGCCTTGGACAGACAGGACGTAAAGACTGCTTCTCTCGGGGTTATAACCGGGGTAAGCCTGCCCACTATGCTGGCTAATACCTACGTAGCTGTAATTACTGCAAACCATTGCTTGACTCTAAGGTCATATAATTTAAGAATATCCAGGAAAGGGGGGGATGAGTTGAAGATCTATTCTAAATGTCTTGAAGGCGTGAACATGTTCTGAAAATGTAACGTGCTTTCTTTCAATGTAGGAAGCAATACCATCCAGGGCAACCCGTACAGCTTTGGCTTCACCAGTGAAAATAGTACTCTTGTTTCTTGTCTGTCTTGAATATAACCCAATTAAACCGTTTCTGAGTGCTAAGATGACTGAAATCAAAAATTTTGCACACGCCACGCTGTCGCTACCTTCGGAATAATCAGTTTCGATGGTTTCCATAATTTTGCTCAAGTTTGTGATATTGACCTTTGAAGTCGATTTTGTTTTTCGGATACTGCGTCTTCAAATAATGTATCCAATCGCAATAAATTGCAATTTTCAATCATTTCTGATTTTTGTCTACAGTGACCTTGAACTTTGCCTTACAGCTGACCTTTCTCGGAAGGCTCCATCCGCGTTAACAGGCAATTATCGCTACGTTTGCATCGTTCGAATATTCATAACTTACATATATTCTTGCTTGTTCTCCTTAAATATTTCCATTTGTTAGGACCATTTCTGAATGAACGTACCTGTCCTTTTCACCATCGGTTCTGCTGGTAGTTCTGGAGGTGTAGTCGAAGTAATAGTATCTTCAACAGCATCTACAGAAGTGGTAATTTAATCCATTAATATATCAGAATTCAGATAAAATAACGACGATTTTGCACAGTAACATTATCTTATTTTACGAACGTCGGTTGACTTAAGAGTTGCTTTCTAATGTCCGCTAGTCAGTGTTAAAATAATACGAACGGTATCAATTATACGTTGAAATATGTCCTTGAAATGAAGGCCTGCACCAATAATATATTGTTGGAGTGAATCTACTTCATTCTAACGAATATCTTTCAATACCCAACATATTAATCAAAAGTCGTCAATTTTCCTTTTCAAATATTGACTAACTCTTGGCATCAACATCAGGCGCCCTAATGAATATATATAATTATTTATTGTAAACAATTCCAATGAACGTATGAATTGTTTGTTCGCTCGTTGTATTCTGCCGCAATCGCGGTATCACCTTGCAACGCGCATTTGCGGAGGTTAAGACAGAAAATGAAGACAACTTTCGCGAAGTTAGTTTCCCTACATTCTTTCTCGACTTGAGACTCCTATTATTCACCCATTCATTGTGGAATATTTTAATTTCAGTATTTCAAAGACATATTTCAACGTATACCCCTCCCCCCTCACAAATATTACACGTTAGGATTTTCTCACGAAAAGCTGGTGGATCACTTATTGATTTGCAAATGACAAACGCGGTATTAGCCCCTTTTTGTTCCCCGTCAGTGTCAGTGCTAGTCGATTTCTCATATGAACATTGACGGCGGGTTATGTCACGTGGTGTTTGTGGCCTCGCTTCGATTCCTTTGTTCTTCGTTCTACTATCAGGGAAGCCCTGCTTCCAGCAGAGAAACTACCCGCTGATTTTGGCACACACTAACTTTGACGGTTTGATATAATTTATTGCGGATCCATCCATAATTACTAGTGGTAATAAGATAAGTTTTTGCATGGTGAGTAGACATGTCATTGCTGTATTTCGACAAAAACAGTGGATATGTAAGGGGTCGGTGTGGGCTTACTGTATTAAACGAAACGAAACGGGCGAAACGAAACGAAAAGTTGTAATCTGCGAAACGAAACGAAAAGTTGTAATCTGCGAAACGAAACGAAAAGTTGTAATCTGCGAAACGAAACGAAAAGTTGTAATCTGCGAAACGAAACGGTTTCGCATTTTACAAATCAGGTGGGGGTAATTTGTAATTTGCGAAACGAGATTTTCCCACCCTCTTTATATCGAACTATGATGTAATTTCTCATCCATCTGGACGCATATCGTCCAGCCGTATCCCCGGTAACGAGAAAAACTGCATTAACCCCTTGACCGGTGGGAAATGGTCATTTTATAGCCTCGTTTCGCTTTTTACAAATCAGGTGGGGGTAATTTGTAATTTGCGAAACGAGATTTTCCCACCCTCTTTATATCGAACTATGACGTAATTTCTCATCCATCTGGACGCATATCGTCCAGCCGTATCCCCGGTAACGAGAAAAACTGCATTAACCCCTTGCCCGGTGGAAAATGGTCATTTTATAGCCTCGTTTCGCTTTTTACAAATCAGGTGGGGGTAATTTGTAATTTGCGAAACCAGATTTTCCCACCCTCTTTATATCGAACTATGATGTAATTTCTCCTCCATCTGGACGCATATCGTCCAGCCGTATCCCCGGTAACGAGAAAAACTGCATTAACCCCTTGATCGGTGGGAAATGGTCATTTTATAACCTCGTTTCGCTTTTTACAAATCAGGTGGGGGTAATTTGTAATTTGCGAAACGACATTTTCCCACCCTCTTTATATCGAACTATGATGTAATCTCTCATCCATCTGGACGCATATCGTCCAGCCGTATCCCCGGTAACGAGAAAAACTGCATTAACCCCTTGACCGGTGAAAAATGGTCATTTTACAGCCTCGTTTCGCTTTTTACAGATCAGGTGGGGGTAATTTGTAATTTGCGAAGCGAGATTTCCCACCCTCTTTATATCGAACTATGATGTAATTTCTCATCCATCTGGACGCATATCGTCCAGCCGTATCCCCGGTAACGAGAAAAACTGCATTAACCCCTTGACCGGTGGGAAATGGTCATTTTATAACCTCGTTTCGCTTTTTACAAATCAGGTGGGGGTAATTTGTAATTTGCGAAACGAGATTTTCCCACCCTCTTTATATCGAACTATGATGTAATCTCTCATCCATCTGGACGCATATCGTCCAGCCGTATCCCCGGTAACGAGAAAAACTGCATTAACCCCTTGACCGGTGGGGAATGGTCATTTTATAACCTCGTTTCGCTTTTTACAAATCAGGTGGGGGTAATTTGTAATTTGCGAAATGAGATTTTCCCACCACTCTTTATATCGAACTATGGTGTAATTTCTCATCCATCTGGACGCATATCGTCCAGCCGTATCCCCGGTAACGAGAAAAACTGCATTAAGCCCTTGACCGGTGGAAAATGGTCATTTTATAGCCTCGTTTCGCTTTTTACAAATCAGGTGGGGGTAATTTGTAATTTGCGAAACGAGATTTCCCCACCCTCTTTATATCGAACTATGATGTAATTTCTCATCCATCTGGACGCATATCGTCCAGCCGTATCCCCGGTAACGAGAAAAACTGCATTAACCCCTTGACCGGTGGAAAATGGTCATTTTATAGCCTTGTTTCCCATTTTGCAAATCAGGTGGGGGTAATTTGTAATATGCAAAACGAGAAATTGCGACGTCACTTCCGGAATCAATTGAAGATGAACGTGCGCGGTAAAGTCACTTCCGTTGATGGGGCCACTGCCTGTTCGTAGAGTAGTATAGAAATCACAAATGTCGTCGCATAAAGGGCAGGGTTATGGCCTGCGTAAGCGGCATCGCGGTGGACATCCTATAGGTAGGTCACGAGGTTAAAGTTCATCCAAGGTGGCCGCATAAGTGGGTCAATGGTCAAAGGTCGATGTAGATTAGTATGGGCCGATTACGCATGCGCACCGGGTGTGGAGCGTGAGATGAAGAACCAATAGGACGAGGCACATGCATTGGCCCTATAGAAGATGGCAGCCGACTGGCCAGGTCTGGTCAGGTCGCATCACACTGTTCTCATTTTATATTGGCATTGGGGCTATTGCTATAAAGGTGAAGAGCATTCCAGCACACAACCGCCAACATTGGCGCCGCGCTTCTGAACGCTTCAATACTTTAAGTCCACTCCTCTTCCTCTATATCTGGGTTATGAAGAGCATTCCAGCACACAACCGCCAACATTGACGCTGCACTTCTGAACGCTTCAACACTTTAGGTCCACTCCTCTTCCTCTATATCTGGGTTATGAGGCATTAAAGCGCCAATTTAAGATACCCGTTGACGCATCAGCGCTTCAAGTGCGAGCATCATCTCATTTCAACGCATTACCGTATTCAAATATGGGTGCCCTAATCAGAACCAAGGAAGTTGCACGAGATGATACCCTCACATAAAACGTTGAAACGTTTTGACTTGGGCGTCAAACGACATCCAAGCGCTTCAACGCTTCAGGTGTCAGAGATAGCTTCTCTTACTGTCTCCTCCTTTAGACCATCGGCGTCAACGTGTTGAAGCGTTAGCAAACAAATGCCACCTATCGTCGTATATGTAATTATTAGCCAAGAGGTGGAAGAGAGATCACAGATTCTTGTCATATTTGAGCGAATGTTCATGCTATAACGTTTTATCCTGCACGGATACTCGCCATCGACCATCAAAATCGTTGGATTTTCATGTAACGTATTTTGATGACGAAAATGGCTGTATGTACGTTATTCGACGTGGTACTGGAGAACGAACGAATCCCATGGTCGAGAATTTCACCGATTTTCCCTAACGGGTGTCAAAAGGGCGCGTTGTGTGCGAATACAAAAGTTTCCTGAATGGAGTGAAATTTCATGCACATGATGTGTAGATCAACCATCTTCATTCCATTAAGCCAATTTCTACGTTTTCACTTTGAACCTGTCTTGATATATCTGACCAACGAACGAGAGACGACCCAATCAGAACCTACCCCTCCGATTGTATGTAGAGTGACATCATCCTCAAGTAGCGAAGTTATTTCTCTTAATATGGCGGTTGTTTTGGCCCAATATATGGGTGAGCTAATCAATGACGCTCTTCTATGACACATTTCAAAATTCAGTTGAACATTGAAGGTATAGCCTGATAATATCAAGGGAAGTTCAAAGTTGGAACGTAGAAATTGCTTGGTGTATTGAAGATGAGATTAACCAGCAGCGTTCAATTATGCAATCGATCGACCACTTTGGTGGTCATATTGTATGGTTTGGCATAGCTTAAAAATAACTCTACTCCACCGGAAGAGCTGAACCAATCCATGTGATCCATGGATCGAGGTCCCTCAGAACCACTCAATTGAAGCTGATTCATAATCAAATATGGCCGTCATCCACTAATCAAAATTTTCAAGTAAGTGATTTTTATGTCAAAAACGGCTATATATGTTATTCCAAAATGGAATCAAATTTCATACACAGGTAATGCATGAGCGGTTAAATTAACGAACAGTTTTCAATTTTGTGGCCATATTGGTTTGACCTAGTTTTAAAAAACCTCCTAAGATCTACTTCGGAGGAAGCGATGAACCGATCCATGCGATACTTTACACTTTACAATATCCATGAATCGAGGTCCCTCAACATTCATCATAATCATTTGAAGCTTATCCGTTATAAAATATGGCCGCCATGGAACGGCTATTTGTTTGTTATTAGGTATTGAATTGACATCATCTGAAGTATCTGTTTGACGTTGTCACCATACTTTATGTATTTATGTCGCTGCCTTGGTCATGGTGCCCAGGGCCAAAAGTTGATGTGCATTTCTTCAATGAGTTGATTCATATTTCATTAATATTTCCATAATTGAAGATGGAGACAGTGTGCCGGAATTGAATGGAAGAATTCTTTGGATTGTTTGAAGAACTAGGGAGTGAAAATATTCATTACTTATCTTAGCATGTATTCATTCCTCATAACCATGTCAACTTTTGCCCATCTTATTAATTAACACATAAAAAATTTCTCTATAGAGATGAAAATTATATATTTATATATTTTGTTTCACATTCTGCTTCATAACTTCAATATCAAAAGTATTCACCTATTAGCCGAAATTAGGATTTTTTTTTAAAATATTACACCATTTCAACTTCAAACATGATCGCCGCCAGATAAAATCTGGTCGCAATTTCAGACAAGTTATAGTTATATTCTCTCTTATATCATATCGAACTTGATTGGTGGAAAACTCAATTATGCATTAATTTGTTAACATGTAAACGCCTTATTTAAAAGCACCTGCTATGCCTAAGGTTATTCGACATGACCTTAAACGAAAGGATCCCACAGTTGTGAAATGCATTGATTGATCCGAACGGACCCGAAAAATGCCAATACACTGATACAATTGGAACCCAACAGTGCCGCTTGCGGCTATATTTTCCTATGTAAATTTGAGTTGCATCTATTTCCTCAAGCATAACATACGTTGGCCCGTTAGGGCCATTGTCGTTTTCTTTCGATTTCCTATGTCTTTCTTCTATTTCCGAAGAAACCAACTTAATTTTCTAGATTTTCTTTGTATTTTCCAAGAAATCAACTGAATTTTCAGCGAATTCATAGCAATATTCTGCGAATTTTCCGTGTTCAGCGACGTAAAAACAGAGACAAAGTCGAAGAAAAACCTATGAAATTCTTGAAAAACACCAAATATAATTTCCTCCGCGGATATAATATTTCCTCCGCGGATATAATCATTTCCTCCGCGGATATAATATTTCCTCCGTGGATATAATCATTTCCTCCGCGGATATAATATTTCCTCCGCGGATATAATCATTTCCTCCGCGGATATAATATTTCCTCCGCGGATATAATCATTTCCTCTGCGGATATAATATTTCCTCCGCGGATATAATATTTCCACCGCGGATATAATATTTCCTCCGCGGATATAATCATTTCCTCCGCGGATATAATATTTCCTCCGCGGATATAATATTTCCTCCGCGGATATAATCATTTCCTCCGCGGATATAATATTTCCTCCGCGGATATAATATTTCCTCTGCGGATATAATCCGCGGATATAATATTTCCTCCGCGGATATAATATTTCCTCCGCGGATATAATTAATTTCCTCCGCGGAGGAAATCCACGTGACTTGACTACTAGAAAGACGGCAAATTCAGTAGCATTTTTGAGGCTGAGGAGTGAGGCTGATGTGCAGGTGACGTCACGATGGCGTCACTATGACGTCACATCCGGTGACATCCGGATCAAAGGTCACATCCGGTCACGTGGCAACCGGGTCACTTCCTGTAACGTCACGATGGCGTCATTATGACGTCACATCCGGTGACCTCCGGGTCAAAGGTCACATCCGGTCACGTGGCATCCGGTAACATCCGGGTCACTTCCTGTGACGTCGCTTCCGGTCACCTGGCGGCCCAGCAAGAGTTATCTGCCCCTACCTAAGACCCAAGTGACTTCCAATGTTAATCTCATGCAGGTATGGGAAAGGGGTGGTCATATCTTTTTTCTTGTGGATTTTACTATGGGTTGTGGCACCTTGATTTCTTCGTCTCCAGCTGTAGAACACGATGGAAGAGTTCTCGAAGCCATGCGTTGACATTTTTTGAAAAGTGCTGACGACACATGCGCAGTAGACAGGCAGATCGAGGTGGACGTTTTGGCGTCTAGGTGGACCCATAGTGGCACGATTGGGTTGTGTGAGGTATCAGTTTGAAGCATTCATGGGGGAGCGTCCAACTGGGGGGGTGGAAATATCGTCAAACCCCGTTTGGGGGTCGAGGTGGGCCCATAGTGGGCGTACTGGGTCGGGGAGGGTATCCATGTGAAGCGCGCCTTCAGGCCGATCAAGTCATGGGTGGGTGCATGTTTTCTCCGAAATGGAACACGGCCTTTTCCCCTAAAATGACCCCATCAACCAGGTCTAGAGTGGTTAATATGGTTCCCAGCTGCCTGCCGAGATATGCAGATTTGGTTAGCTGAAATTTGGGGTCGAAACTGGACTTTCTAGGATATGATCCAAACTTCGTTTTAAAGTATTATCGGGGTCGCTAATCACGAATCCGCGGTCAGAATTGACCTTGACCTCGACCTTGACCTTGAAATGGAATATCGAACATTTGGGTATGACTTCCGCCTAGTCCGAAGGTCACAAGATATAGGCGGACGACCTTGACCTTTTGATATGTGATGACCCCGTGACTTGTGCGTTGACCTATCTCATCGACCTTGAACTCTGACCTCGGGCTAGAAAATGCGGTAGTACAATCAAAATGTACCATCGCAAATTTCGACCTGGAGTCAAAAGTCAAGGTTGAGGACATAGGTCAACGTATAGGTCACAGGGTCATCATATATTAAAAGGTCAAGGTCGTCAGCCTATGTCTTGTGACCTTCGGACAAGGTGAAAGTCATGCCTAAATGTTCAATACTCGATTTGAAGGTTAAGGTCGAGGTCAAGGTCAATTTTGACCTCGGATTCATGATCAGGGACCTCAAAAACCTATATATACATAATTTGAGGTCATTCGGTGAAGGTTGAAACTTGACCTCGAAATTTTTGCTGTCACTGATTGACCTCAAACTTTGCCCTAAACCTATATCGGGGTCAGAGATCACGAATCTGATGTCAGATTTGACCTTGACCTTGACCTTCATATCAAAATGGCGATTAGAAAATTTGGGTATGACTTTGACCTTAGCGCAAGGTCACAAGATATTGTTGGACGACCTTGACCTTTTCATACTTGACGAGCCCGTCACCTCTGAGTTGACCCATGACCTTAACCTTGACCTTTGACCTCAAGGTAAAATTTGCGATTGTGCATTCCAATTGTACTATCGCATTTTTAAATACTAGGTCAAAGGTCAAGTTCGATGCCATGGGTCAACGCAGAGGTCATGGGGTTAATGCAGTTTTTCTCGTTACCGGGGATACGGCTGGACGATATGCGTCCAGATGGATGAGAAATTACATCATAGTTCGATATAAAGAGGGTGGGAAAATCTCGTTTCGCAAATTACAAATTACCCCCACCTGATTTGTAAAAAGCGAAACGAGGTTATAAAATGACCATTTTCCACCGGTCAAGGGGTTAATGCAGTTTTTCTCGTTACCGGGGATACGGCTGGACGATATGCGTCCAGATGGATGAGAAATTACATCATAGTTCGATATAAAGAGGGTGGGAAAATCTCGTTTCGCAAATTACAAATTACCCCCACCTGATTTGTAAAAAGCGAAACGAGGCTATAAAATGACCATTTTCCACCGGTCAAGGGGTTAATGCAGTTTTTCTCGTTACCGGGGATACGGCTGGACGATATGCGTCCAGATGGATGAGAAATTACATCATAGTTCGATATAAAGAGGGTGGGAAAATCTCGTTTCGCAAATTACAAATTACCCCCACCTGATTTGTAAAAAGCGAAACGAGGCTATAAAATGACCATTTTCCACCGGTCAAGGAGTTAATGCAGTTTTTCTCGTTACCGGGGATACGGCTGGACGATATGCGTCCAGATGGATGAGAGATTACATCATAGTTCGATATAAAGAGGGTGGAAAAAATCTCGTTTCGCAAATTACAAATTACCCCCACCTGATTTGTAAAAAGCGAAACCAGGCTATAAAATGACCATTTTCCACCGGTCAAGGGGTTAATGCAGTTTTTCTCGTTACCGGGGATACGGCTGGACGATATGCGTCCAGATGGATGAGAAATTACATCATAGTTCGATATAAAGAGGGTGGGAAAATCTCGTTTCGCAAATTACAAATTACCCCCACCTGATTTGTAAAAAGCGAAACGAGGCTATAAAATGACCATTTTCCACCGGTCAAGGGGTTAATGCAGTTTTTCTCGTTACCGGGGATACGGCTGGACGATATGCGTCCAGATGGATGAGAAATTACATCATAGTTCGATATAAAGAGGGTGGGAAAATCTCGTTTCGCAAATTACAAATTACCCCACTGATTTGTAAAAAGCGAAACGAGGTTATAAAATGACCATTTTCCACCGGTCAAGGGGTTAATGCAGTTTTTCTCGTTACCGGGGATACGGCTGGACGATATGCGTCCAGATGGATGAGAAATTACATCATAGTTCGATATAAAGAGGGTGGGAAAATCTCGTTTCGCAAATTACAAATTACCCCCACCTGATTTGTAAAAAGCGAAACGAGGTTATAAAATGACCATTTTCCACCGGTCAAGGGGTTAATGCAGTTTTTCTCGTTACCGGGGATACGGCTGGACGATATGCGTCAGATGATGAGAAATTACATCATAGTTCGATATAAAGAGGGTGGGAAAATCTCGTTTCGCAAATTACAAATTACCCCCACCTGATTTGTAAAAAGCGAAACGAGGCTATAAAATGACCATTTTCCACCGGTCAAGGGGTTAATGCAGTTTTTCTCGTTACCGGGGATACGGCTGGACGATATGCGTCCAGATGGATGAGAAATTACATCATAGTTCGATATAAAGAGGGTGGGAAAATCTCGTTTCGCAAATTACAAATTACCCCCACCTGATTTGTAAAAAGCGAAACGAGGTTATAAAATGACCATTTTCCACCGGTCAAGGGGTTAATGCAGTTTTTCTCGTTACCGGGGATACGGCTGGACGATATGCGTCCAGATGGATGAGAAATTACATCATAGTTCGATATAAAGAGGGTGGGAAAATCTCGTTTCGCAAATTACAAATTACCCCCACCTGATTTGTAAAAAGCGAAACGAGGTTATAAAATGACCATTTTCCACCGGTCAAGGGGTTAATGCAGTTTTTCTCGTTACCGGGATACGGCTGGACGATATGCGTCCAGATGGATGAGAAATTACATCACAGTTCGATTTAAAGAGGGTGGGAAAATCTCGTTTCGCAAATTACAAATTACCCCCACCTGATTTGTAAAATGCGAAACGAGGCTATAAAATGACCATTTTCCACCGGTCAAGGGGTTAATGCAGTTTTTCTCGTTACCGGGGATACGGCTGGACGATATGCGTCCAGATGGATGAGAAATTACATCATAGTTCGATATAAAGAGGGTGGGAAATCTCGCTTCGCAAATTACAAATTACCCCCACCTGATCTGTAAAAAGCGAAACGAGGCTGTAAAATGACCATTTTTCACCGGTCAAGGGGTTAATGCAGTTTTTCTCGTTACCGGGGATACGGCTGGACGATATGCGTCCAGATGGATGAGAGATTACATCATAGTTCGATATAAAGAGGGTGGGAAAATGTCGTTTCGCAAATTACAAATTACCCCCACCTGATTTGTAAAAAGCGAAACGAGGTTATAAAATGACCATTTCCCACCGATCAAGGGGTTAATGCAGTTTTTCTCGTTACCGGGGATACGGCTGGACGATATGCGTCCAGATGGAGGAGAAATTACATCATAGTTCGATATAAAGAGGGTGGGAAAATCTGGTTTCGCAAATTACAAATTACCCCCACCTGATTTGTAAAAAGCGAAACGAGGCTATAAAATGACCATTTTCCACCGGGCAAGGGGTTAATGCAGTTTTTCTCGTTACCGGGGATACGGCTGGACGATATGCGTCCAGATGGATGAGAAATTACGTCATAGTTCGATATAAAGAGGGTGGGAAAATCTCGTTTCGCAAATTACAAATTACCCCCACCTGATTTGTAAAATGCCAAACCGTTTCGTTTCGCAGATTACAACTTTTCGTTTCGTTTCGCAGATTACAACTTTTGGTTTCGTTTCGCAGATTACAACTTTTCGTTTCGTTTCGCCCGTTTCGTTTCGTTTAATACAGTAAGCCGTCGGTGTGGTGGTCTGCGTGGCTCTCATGGACAAAATGACATTTTCTACAGCATATTAAACAAGGACCTGAAACGATCCATTTTATTGGACTAGTGGTGCTTGTGTTGGAGAAGGTGAGTGAGTGAATGAATATGATTTAACGTCGCTTTCAACTATATTTCAGTCATATCACGACGTTGGGTCCTATTCCTTTTTACACCTGGGAGCCACACGGGTGGGGTCCACTATAAATGTTAAATAATTTGATTAGTTAATATATACATGGCAGTGTGACTAACGTCACAGGATCTACGAAGTACGGTAGACATTAGGACTCCGACGCGCACTGAACTCTTGGAAATCCCCCCACCCCCAAGTAGAAATCCTGCCTATATTAAGATGGGCACAGCCCAAGTCAGAATCACCAGTGATTTTCATCAAAAATCACCAGAAATTTTCATCAAAAGCAGGTTGGCTCAGAATTTGCTGGTAACAGTCCTCTAATGCATGTTCATGACAAAAATCAAGGTTCTAATGTCAACGGTTCTCCTTATTTTGCCTTTACTTGCCGATGGGCGGTGGTTCTCTCCGGGTACTCCGGCTTCCTCCACCAACCAAACTGACTGTCACTATATGAGTGAAACAAACTTGAGTGTGACATTAAGCCAAATTCCCTTCCCTTCCCTCATTTTGCCGACGAAATGATTCGGATGGACTCACTCACTCACTGACTACCGGACAATTTGCAAATGGTAGCCTATTTCGTAGGAATGAAAATGTGTTGCTTTCTTGTATCTCTTCGACATGGGCGAAGCATTTCTTGGAAATATGTTTCAATATTGCTGTGCACATGGGAGCTCGAGCTTGTATCTTTGTTATATATTGAGTGCCTACATGGATGCCAGCACAAAGGCCTTCAGTAAATACTTACCTAAAATACTGCAATGTTTCCATATCGCAGAAGTTTGATCTCCTTTCATAAATTCCTACGAAGTAGGCTACAGATCGCAAATTGTCCGATAATGAGTGAGTGAGTCAGTCAGTCAGTCAGTCCATCCGAATCCTTTCGTCGGCAAAATAAGGAGAACAGTTGACATTAGAACCTTGATTTTTGGCATGAACGTGCAATAGGGCATTGTTACCAGCAAGTTCTGAGCTGACCGAATTCTGATGAAAATTTGATTTATAATTTTTTTTATTATTATTTATTGATGGCTCAGCGAGTGCACTGTCATGCCCATTGGGAACCCTTGGCTGTATGTTTCACTGTATATATAACACAGTACAAAACCTGGTGGGATATGCCATCCGTAATTGTTTTGAGAGCTAGAGGTCACAGCAGTGTAGCTGGGTCACCCCCAATAGGCCTATAAACAGATCAGATCTAACAGTCTAATAGGCTTGGGATTCGAGAACGCAGTTAATACTGCCATGGTGTAATAATTAAATTGTTCTTAGAGGTCAGAGCAGGGGAGACAAAAATAAACAGATCTGTTCCTACGAAGTAGGCTACAGATCGCAAATTGTCCGGTAATGAGTCAGTGAGTCAGTCAGTCCATCCGAATCCTTTCGTCGGCAAAATAAGGAGAACCATTGACATTAGAGCCTTTATTTTTGGCATGAACGTGCACTAGGGCATTGTTACCAGCAAGTTCTAAGCTGACCGAATTCTGATGAAAATTTGATTTATAATTATTTTTTTTATTATTTATTGATAGCTCAGCGAGTGCACTGTCATGCCCATTGGGAACCCTTGGCTGTATGTTTCACTGTATACATTGTATATAACACAGTACAAAACGTGATGGGATAATGAAATAGGAAATGCTAATTTTCCATCATATGTTAGTGCATTTATCTACACTGCTATTACCAACTTGCCATTCTTAATACACACAAGTCAGTATATTGTTATAGATATATGTAAACTGTGGCCTTTAACGTGTATCCTATTTCACATCCAAACATTTCATCACAGACCAAATCAGGTTTCAAATTTAGGTCAAATTGCCACTGGTGGTGAAATATCCTACATCTACCAATTAAGTCAGCCTGGTGCAATAACCCAACAGAACAAAGAAAAATGTGGTATCATCCTTCAGATTAGCCTGTGAGCAACAATGATAAAAGTTTACTGAGGGTGAAGCAAAGCCATCCTGCAAGCCACCCAAGGAATTTATCAGCTTGTGTTGGGACATTTTGTTGGTATCATGTAAGTTGTTTAATAGTTTACTCATTCAAATCTCCATACCATATTTTCTGTTATTCAACAGACAAATTTCTTTACCGGTTTTAATTGTTTAAGTTTTACTGGGGTTCAACTGCTACAGATAGTAACATAGTACTGATACTGTAGAAATGGGTAGTGTGAATTTAATTATTCCATGTTGAGTACAATTTGTTCACATGAATGGTGGAATGTCTGGACTCTCAAATGAAAGTGTGTTATATATGTACATATCTCAAGCATGTCAGGTTTGCGGTCAACAAACATGGTTGCAATTAAGATATAATCAAAGAAATTTCGTGACAATTATTGAATCTAAGTAGGCCCCTACCTAACGAAATTAGCTTAATAAAAAGGCCTTCCTGGCGTAAATTGTTCTCTTTTGAGAGAGAATGGTATTTTCTGAGTTAAGAATTTCCTGTATAGAGATAGGTTGTTCAAGGAGGCTTTGTTTTTGCCGCTGTTGACGGCATGTTTAAAGGGTCTTAATTTATTTTCTTTGGGTAGGATTTAACTAGATAAAGTAACTTTGATCATGATGTGATATGTCTAAATTTTTCTTGTCATTTCAAATCTTGATCCATTTTGATTCCTTGATTAGCGGATACAGAATCACTGCCACGGAGTGTGTTGGTGTGTCACAGCAATGTAATTCCGATTCACACAACGACTCTGAGGTGGTTTAATGTTTATCAGTGAAGAAAATCACCGATCAACCGCCATAGAATATAATGTGAAACAAGAAAACCGGAATAGTACATTCATCAGATTGCCGATACCCAAAATGTGTTGTCTCATATATCTAGATAACAACGTGATGTAGAGATGCTATTTATTCGTCTTTGTACCGGTCATGCTCAGGAGAATGACATAGAATCATTATTATCTTGTGCAGATAAGGTGTTGGTCTTGAGTTGAATTACCGTAAACTACATAAATGCTACCTTTCTACTATAGTACTATATATAAGAATTTGTTGTAATATTGTTGGGAAAATAATGCGATTCAAAAAGTTGTTTTGGTCCTGGACAAGGGCACTGAAAACCATTAAAGAGATGTAAATTTATTTTCACACGTAAAGCTTGAAATCTACTGAACTTTTTATTATTCAATCTGTTTCCTTTAGTTAAAAAATTGTAAAATTAAATCGGCGATCGTTGTTTATTTTTGGAATGAAGGCGCATTAGGAGACTGTTACCAACAAGTTCTGAGCTGACCTACTTTTGATGAAACTTTCTGGTGATTTTTGATGAAAATCACTGGCGATTCTGACTTGGGCAGTGCCCATCTTAATATGGGCAGGATTTCAACTGTGGGTGGGGATTTCCAAGAGTTCAGTTCGCGTCGGAGTCCTAATGCCTACTCTACTTCGTAGGTCCTGTGACGTTAGTAACACTGCTCATGTATGGGAGTTAAAAAAAATATCACAAAAGATGGTACCGGTATTACATTAAACCCTCGACAGTGCAGATTCTAAGAGTTCACATGTTGACGTCTTTATTAATTTATTACCGTTCCAGGGCACATTTGAACATCTGCCGTTAACTTGAGACACACACTTTTGCTATATACACACATGTTTTGATTAACTGCTATATTATGGGAAACGAAATTAAACAGATATATAATCAGTATTAAGAGGCTGTATTTAAGATGCTAAGTACAATCCTCAAATTCTACATTCATCAGATTGCCGATACCCAAAATATGTTGTCTCATATACCTAGATAACAACGTGATGTAGAGATGCTATTTATTCGTCTTTGTACCGGTCATGCTCAGGACAATAACATAGAATCATTATTATCTTGTACCGAGAAGGTGTTGGTCTTGAGTTGAATTAACGTAAACTACATAAATGCTACCTTTCTACTATAGGACTATATATAAGAATTTGTTGTATTGTTGCGAAAATAATGCGATTCAAAAAGTTGTTATGGTCCTGGACAAGGGCACTGAAAACCATTAAAGAGATGTAAATGTATTTTCACACGTAAAGCCTGAAATCTACTGAACTTTTTATTATTCAATCTGCTTCCTTTAGTTAAAAAACTGTCAAATTAAATCGGCGATCGTTATTTATTTTTGGAATGAAGGCTCATAAGGAGACTGTTACCAACAAGTTCTGAGCTGACCTACTTTTGATGAAAATTTCTGGTGATTTTTGATGAAAATCACTGGTGATTCTGACTTGGGCAGAGCCCATCTTAATATAGGCAGGATTTCAAATGGGGGTGGGGATTTCCAAGAGTTCAGTTCGCATCGGAGTCCTAATGCCTACCCTACTTCGTAGGTCCTGTGACGTTAGTCATACTGCTCATGTTTGATATATTGCTGAACGATTTTTGCATTGTAAAATGCTAGTACTAAATCAATTCTTTGTTTGTTTGTTTGTTGTAGTTTTACGGAGTTAATTCATCGACAGGAAACAAATTATGTTATAGAAACACTGGATTCCCATTTCATCTTTCCGAACATTCCGAAATACGTCCTCAGTTTGTTCAAACCAACGAATTAACCTGACACGTCTATCATCCGAACTTTAATAATTGCGACCCAGGGCAGTTACGCTTGCTGTCACTACATTTGTAAGTACCATGATGGTCCCCACCCTTCTTTTATTAAGTATTTAATCATTCAATGATGAACCGTCACTGAACTTTCGACGTTCGAACGTGATCTACTGCCTTAATATGTTTCATCACACTGATAAATAAATCTGACCACAATGGACTTTAAATCTTACCACATTGACAAATAAACATTACCATACTGACAAATAAACATTAGTATAAACCTTACCATACTGACAAATAAACATTAACATACTGACAAAGAAACGTTACTACACTGAAAATTAACCTTACCATACTGACAAATACTCTTTACCATACTGACAAATAAACATTGACATAAGTAGTAGGTAGCCGTGATTTAAACTCAGGTTTTCCAGGGAGGTAACTCTTGGTGCCCTTTTTTTCCAGGTTAAAGTATAGGGGGCGCCACATCGCCTTTCACCTCTGTGGCGCCAGGGGGCGCCACCAGCTCAAGGTCACGTGGAGGTCAAAAGTAGTTCCGGCAACCTTTAACCTTTGTATTCCTCCGCGGTCTGGTGGTGATGCCGTCACTTCCGTGTACAGAAAGCAGTCCCATGTCAACCAAGTGACTTCCAATGTTAATGTATACGGGGAATGCCTAAAAAGAGAATGGGAATAGACGTTTTGTGACCGGGGTGGGTCCCTAGTGGACCGAATAGGTCGAGTGAGGTGTCAAAGTGAAGCGCTCCTCGAGGGCCATTCAGTCATGGGTGGATGCATGTAAAATTAGGATTTTTTCTCCGAAATTATAAAAAGCGAAACACGGACTTTACCCCTAAAATAGGGGAAAACCCCTATCAACTCTAGCCAAAAGGGCTAATATCGGTCCCCGGGCTTATCGGGGCCTGCCTATCAAGTCAATGGGGTGGGTGCATGTAAAATTAGGATTTTTTTCCGAAAATATAAAAAGCGGAACACGGACTTTACCTCTACAATAGGGGTCATCTTCAGAACATGATAGGCCATGTACTGACTCGTCTGTGGGGTTTTTCCATAAAGTCGTTAACCTTCGTGTCTCTTCGGAGACCGCCGTGTCTCTTCGGTCAGGTCCGTGTCTCTTCGGTCAGGTCCGTGAGGGTTTTTTTCCACAATGTTGTTCACCTTCGTACCCCTACAATAGGGGTCTGTATTATACAATATACAGGCCTGTATGGGGTATGGGGATGGTCATTTTTGAACATGATAGGACATGTACTGAGCTGTCTGTGGAGGTTTCCCGCCAGAATTTCGCTGTCGTCTGCTTGGGGTTGTCACGTGCCGAACACCTGGCTCCCCGAATTGCAACATTGTTGCACGTTCGCTACTATGTTGCATTTCCCGCCAGAATTTCGCTGTCGTCTGCTTGGGGTTGTCACGTGCCGAACACCTGGCTCACCGAATTGCAACATTGTTGCACGTTCGCTACAATGCTGCGACTGTCTGTGGGATTTTCCCCTACAATGTCGATGTCACGGAGGTGCCCGAAGAGACACGGAGGTCACCGAAGGGGGCGAGAGGGGTCCCTAGTGTACATCCGATGGGCTGGGTGTGGGGTTGGAATATCGTCATTCTGCGCATGCGCGGTAGACCAAGGGTATGGAAATAGACGTTTTGGGGTCTAGGGGAGCCACTAATGGTCCGATGGAGTCGTATGAGGTATCAATGTGAAGCATTCGCGAAGGGGCATCCGATGGGCTGGGGGTGGGGTTGGAATATGGTCATTCTGCGCATGCGCGGTAGACCAAGGGTATGGAAATAGACGTTTTGGGGTCTAGGGGAGCCACTAGTGGTCCGATGGAGTCGTATGAGGTATCAATGTGAAGCCTATGTGAGGCGGCATCCCACTGGGTGGATGTGGGGTCGGAATATCGTCATTCTGCGCATGCGCAATAGACAGAGGGTGTGAAAATAGACGTTTGTGGATCTAGGTGAGCCACTAATGAGCCGATGGAGTTGAGTGAGGTATCAATGTGAAGCCTATGTGAGGGGGCATCCGATTGAACTAGGGTCTCGGCCGTTGTCAACATTCTGCGCATGCGCAGACAAGGAATTCTGGGAAAAGGGTGTGGAAATAAACGTGTTAGCGTTTAGGTGAGCCCCTAATGATCCTATGGTGTCGTATGAGATATCAGTGTGAAGCTCTCGTGAGGGTACATCCGCCTGGGCTAGTGTGTCGTTCGTTGTCAATAGTCTGCGCATGCACAGTCTGGCCGTAGTATAGAAACAGACGTGTTGGGGTTTAGGTGGGCCACTATTGGGCCGATGGGATCGTGTGAGGTATCCATGTAAAGCATACGTGAGGGAGTACCCGACGGGCTGGATGTGACGTGGAACTGACGTCATTCTGCGCATTTCGCAGTAGACCAAGACTATGGAAATAGACATGTTGGCGCCGACAGGGGTTACTATGGGTCCGATGGAGTCGTCTGAGGTCTTATGTTGAAGCTCTTGTGAAGCAGCATCCGATTGGACTCAGGGTTCGTCCGTGTTCAATGATAATGGTCTGCGCATGCGCAGTCTGGTCGTAGTATAGAAAGCAGGCATGTTGGGGGATGCGTGAGAGTGTGTGTGACCCACCACTATGGGTCCATGGGTGTGGCTGAGTGGTGTGGGTTGTGCGCATAGACGTCACTTCCGAGTATCACTAAAACTACCTTCGAACACAGAAGAGTTCCAATGTTCCCCTTAGACGTAGGATCCGGATGTTCAGCCAATCAGAAGCGGGTATTTTGACACGGTGCATTATGGGACATATCCAAGATGGCGTCGTCTGCCTTCCGGTTCAAGATGGCGGCACGTCCGGTGTCGGAATGTGGTCATCTAGTGTCGAAAACTGGACCTTGTATGGTTCCCGCCTAGGTTGAGGCCAATCCCCTCATTACTATGGGTTGTGGGGTCTCGTTTTTCTCGTCTCGTCATTTAGAACACAATGGGAAGGGTTTCGAAGCGAAACGGTCAAATTTTCGGAAGAAGTCACCGGTATATAGCCCCATATAGTGCCATACTGGCTATATGGGAGGAGGGGTGGTCAAATTTTTTTTGTGGGCTTTACTATGGCTTGTGGGGGTCTCGTTTTTCTCGTCTCGCCAAGAAAATGACAATGGGAAGGGTCCCGGAGCGAATAGGTGAAATGTTTGGGAAAAGTCACCGACGGGGGGAGGGGTGGTCAATTTTTTTTGTGGATGTTACTATGGGTTGTGGGGTCTTGTTTTTCTCGTCTCGCCGAGAAAAACACAATGGGAGGGGTCCCGGAGCGAAACGGAGAATTTTTTGGAAAAGTACCGGGTAGGTCTGTATATAGGCTCATATAGTCCATACTGGCTATATGGGGGGAGGGGTGGTCAATTTTTGTTGTGGGCTTTACTATGGGTTGTGGGGTGTCGTTTTTCTCGTCTCGCCATTTAGAACACGATGGGAAGGGTCCCGGAGCGAAGCGGTGAAATTTTTGGAAAAAGTCACCGAGGTCTGTATATAGGCCTATAGGCTGGCTATGGGGGGTATGGGTCCATCCTGGGAAATTCACACACGTTCATTGTGATATGGGTTGTTTGGATTTGTTTTTCACGTCTCGTCATTTAGAACACGATGGGAAGGGTCCCGGAGCGAAACGGTGAAATTTTTGGAAAAAGTTCACCGAGGCCTGGGTAGGCCCATAGGCCTATACTGCATGGCTATGGGGGTATAGGCCCATACGGGGTGGACGTTTTGGGGTCTAGGTGAGCCCCTAATGATCCTATGATGTCGTATGAGGTCATATTTTGAAGCTGCCGTGAAGGAGCATCCCACTGGACTAATGGTTCGTCCGTTTTCAATAGTCTGCGCATGCGCAGTCTGGCCGTAGTATAGAAAGCAGGCATTTTGGGGGGTATGTGGGTGTGTGTTTGGGGTAGAGATGGACCGCTATGGGTCCGAATGGGTCGTGGAAGGTGTCAAAGTGAAGCTTGTGTGGGATAGAGTCAGAATGGTGTGTTTTTAAATGCAAGTCGCGTCAATCTGCGAATGCGCAGTTGGTTGTAGTAAGTAAAGTGGTCATTTTGGGGGTGCGTGGAGGTGTGTTTGGGGTAGAGAGGGACCATCTTTGGTCCGAATGCGTCCTGGGAGGTGTCATTTTGTAACTCTCGGGGTGTACATCTCCATTTTAGGGATGTTCGCTTCATCTGTGACGTCATCGGTGACGTCATCAGTACGAGTAGTAGCGAAAGTGGGCATTTTAGGGAAGTGCAGGAAGGTATTTTGGGTAAAGAGGGACCATCCTTGGTCCGATTGTGTGGTGGGAGAGGTCATTTTGTAGCTCTCGGGGTAGAGACCCCGATTTGAGAGATGTTCGTGTCATCTGTGACGTCATCAGTACGAGTAGTAGCGAAAGTGGGCATTTTAAGGAAGTGCAGGAAGGTATTTTGGTAGAGAGAGACCATCCTTGGTCCGATCGTGTCGTGGGAGGTGTCATTTTGCAGCTCGCGGGGTGTAGACCCCGATTTTAGGGAAGTTCGCGTCATCTGTGACGTCATCGGTGACATCATCAGTACGAGTATTAGCGAAAGTGGGCTTTTTAGGGCAGTGCAGGGAGGTATTTGGGGTAGAGAGGGACCATCCTTGGTCCGATTGTGTCGTGGGAGGTGTCATTTTGTAGCTCTCGGGGTGTAGACCCCGATTTGAGGGATGTTCGTGTCATCTGTGACGTCATCAGTAGGATCACTATCCCGGATTTCTACCAGGCCCAGGTCCAGAAGCTCTCATGTCCTGCATGTGAATAGGCAGTCATATTGTGTGTGTGTTTGCGACTGTGTGTATGCATCTGTGTGAGAGTGCGTGTGCGTGTGTGTGCGTGTGTGTGTGTATGCGTGATGTGGCGGTGATTACGAGCTTGGTAGGATTCTGGATTAATATGGGAAGGATGGACAGTTCCATTTGGACCAATCAGCGGTCGAGAAAAGGAACCAATCAGCGGTCGAACAATCAGCCAATCGATAAGCACCGGTTTATCCATGCCTCATGGACTGGGGTCCCCGCGGTAGGCTTTCGACGCGGTCCGCGCGTGCATCCGGGGATGTGTGTGTGGGTGTGCGTGTGTGTATGCGTGTGTGTGCGGGTGCGTGCGCATAAGCCGTAATATGAGGACCGGGACGTGTTTACACACCTTTAGTCCGAGGACCGTTTGTGCTCCGAGGACCGAAAAACGGACCTCGGATTGTAATTCGCCCTAGAACTGCTGCAAAACATGTTTGTAGCGCAAATATTTCATTTTATGCCGGACCCCAAATTACCGCAACTTTTCTAGAAGCCGTGGGTGAGTAGTTCTCAATGCCACCACCACGTGGCGTCCCCAATATGAGCTCAACACACACTTCCGGCTCTCCCACCAATCAAATTCCTTCGCGAGTCGGTCCTCGTATTACGGTTTTTGTACGCATTCGATGATTTATAGGAGGAACTGATGGAATAAAAAAACGAATCAGGTAGGTATATAACCAGCTAAATACGATGGCATTTGACTTGGTAGCGACAGAATTTATAGCTATTTATTCATTGCGGAATTGGAACTATTCAAATCCAACTATTGTGAATTTGTAAAATTATTCAATTTGTTGTTGCAACTCGGAAACCGGGGCCTCAGTCATGTCGTGGTCAACAGATTCTCAGTCTCTCGCTATGCCTATGGCCTATTTCTGCCACTTTTCCCCCGAGACATAATTTTAGGGCTAAGGTATCCCAGCAGGTCATTCACTGCTGGGAAACTTTGCACTTGTTTATAAGCGATTTATTGTTCGACTTCATTGTTATGCACTTTGAATCCCCATTCACCCACCCCCGGGGATGGTGGGGATATGTTCAATTTGACAATTTGACATATGTCACCAACATATCCCTAGTAATAACCCTGCATTTGGTGACAAAATAGTACGATATCTCTCCATCAAAAAATGACTGGACGCCAGTAACCATACCTGTCATCGATATGCTGGAAATTGTTCATTTTTGGCTGTGGTCACTGTCGTCTAGTCAGACACACTCCCACACTTGATAACGAAAGCACTGAAAAACCTACCACTGACTGTGATTCGACACGTGACTGGCAGTGTGAATCATTTTTTTTCTGTGGTCTGGAGTGCAATCGTTTTTCAATCGTGTGAATTTTCTCGGATGAAAAGTGAAATCGTGACCCAATGGTTAATTTTTTAATTGAGAAAAAAATAAACGATTGAAAAAAAAACACGTTCAAAAACGATTGGGGATTATAGCCGAAAGTACTGCCGCAAGGTTCAGCATGAATGACCTGTAAATATACAGTTGTGTTTCTGTAAAACAGATACATAATTCCAGCCTTGCTAAAGCCGATCTTTTTTCTGCTATCAGTTCAGTTCAGTAGGTAAATCCCTCCTCTATATAGGAGCACCTCCATAGGAGTACATATTAATATACATTCAATTGGAACCACTCAACATTTATAGCTCAACTATCGTGCTGTGAAGTGAACATTTATACAATTCTACAATTGGACGAACTACTATCCTGAAAGTGCTGTGATAGTCTAACCATGTGAGCTTCCTAGCGGTGTATGCGATGTACTACTGTGAGTGGATTTATATAGCGGTCACTGAAAGCCACCCAGGTACTTTATTCCCCAAGTGCCTCCGCTGGCGAAGGTCTAGCGTAGCAACCAGTTCCACCATCAGTCCATATTACTCTGGACACCGAATCAGTCCAGCGCCTTGTGAATAGGCGAGTATATATTCAATTCAATTCAATTCAATTCTTTATTGGCACTAACACAATTCACATTGGTTATGGCCGAGAAACCTATATATGTAAGCGGTCACTGACGAGGCGCGAACCCACGCCAGCTGTAGCACTCCGGGCCAGAGTCAAACACTCTAACTACTTCGGCCACGACACGCTCACATATATCTTGTCTATATTTTTTTGGCTTGTGTAAAACTACAACTGGTGTGTTTCTTCTCAATTGAAGGTAAATTTTCTATGTTCGGTCGACACATTCAACACCATACATCATAGCAGAGTAATGCAGGGAGATAATAGGTTCAAGTGATCTTTTATTTCATGATATTTTGTTTATTTTTCTTTTCTTATAGTTACGATTACTGCAAAAATAAGGCCTAGCATAACGGTACCGGTATCCAATAGATTGATGTTAACCCGATTCAGGTTCCTGCTGGTACAAGTTGACCGGAAAGCGATTACAAGCGTGTCCATATATTAAATTAATCACTTTACCCATTCGTAATTACACTATGAGTTATATCATTGAAAAGTCTGATATATATGTGTGTTGTTGTGTTTTTTTACTATGTTGTGCCAGCTGATTACATTTTATCTCTTCAAAAAGAAAGATAAATAAATTGTATCCTGAGTCTCCAAACAGGTTTGACGGGAAAATGTTACATCAAGAACAAAACAACCTTAACTGTGTTGTAAAAACATAAAACTGAACAGGAAAAATCAGATGCAAATTGTCCAAATGATTAAATCCATATTCAAATACAACATCGATGAAGTACGTACACATTGAAGCTGAATTTGTGAGTGAAAATAACTAAAACATGTTCCTTGCGTCTCTGTATAAAATGAATAATAATATATCTCGCATGCATGTGAAAAGAAATCGTTAATCTAAATAATCTAGATTTTAATAAGAATTTTACATGTCCATATACCGTTTTCAGTCGGCGCTTCCACTGGATAATGTATGTATTCCACGATAACCTAGTCCACTTCAGACTTTGTCAAATTCTCCATCCAACCAAAAAATGACATTAGCTCAACGTTCAAAATAGTAAAAAACTAACTCCTTGTCATGTACATGTTTGCTAAACCCACCAAGGTTGTGTAACCATTTTACCCTGTAGAGAGACCGCCTTATCGGGTATATTTCTGGTCTGCAGTATGATAGACAGAAATGTAAATGTTGCTAATGTAACTTGTTCTGATGTCATATTTCCGTCATACTTTTTTTTACAATAATCACCACAAATCAAATGTCAACTAAATTATTCAAGAAAATATTTACAGCGATGCTAATTTGACCTTATTAATTAGATATACGTACCATTGCCAGTGTGTTAATACCAATACATGGATACTATAGATACTACTGATCAGCGATACAGATTTGATATTTTTGGAACATCATGATGTCTTGCCGGCATCAAGAAAACTATTGACCGCTTCTCTCTTGCAGGAAACAGCCTAAGTTTATGTATACTGTCATTGTCTTTTTGAATTTGGTGCTAATACTGTTACATGGAATATGGAATAGGTTTTTGGATTATGGACGCGGATATTCTCTAATGGACGACGGCTGAATTATGGATGACGGATTAGACGCTTGTAATTTGAAAAACGTTGCTAATGTGATTTCCGTCCAACTCCCGTGGAATTTGCCATACTGGTGCATGTATATGGTGACAGACCGGATAATGCATACCGATGCATGAATATGATGA